>LNAC01001289.1:162700-184705 GCA_002007465.1 Ailurus styani
ACTTAATAAAATCTATCTATGAAAAACCCAGAGCAAATATTCTCAATGGGGAAAAGCTGACGGCCTTCCCATTGAGATCAGGAACACGACAAGGTTGCCCACTCTCACCACTGTTGTTCAACATACTACTACATGTCTTAACAAAAGCGATCAGACAACAAAAGGAAATAAAATTGGGTGCCTGGGTGGCTCAGTTGGTTAAAGCCTCTGCTTTCGGCTCAGGNTCATGATCTCAGCGTCCTGGGATCGAGGCCCACATCGGGCTCTCTGCTCAGCAGGGAGCCTGCTTCCTCCTCTCCCTCTCTGCCTGCCTCTCTGCCTACTTGTAATCTCTCTCTCTGTGTCAAATAAATAAATAAAATCTTTTAAAAAAACAAAAGGAAATAAAAGGTATTCGAATTAGCAAAGAAGAAGTCAAACTCTCTCTCTTTGCAGATGACATTGATACTTTATATGGAAAACCCAAAAGACTGCATCCCCAAACTACTAGAACTCATACAACAATTCAGCAATGAGGCAGGATACAAAATCAGTTTACAGAAATCAGTTGCTTTCTTATACACTAGCAATGAAAATATAGAAAGGGAAATTGGAGAATCGATTCCATTTACTATAGAACCAAGAACCATAAGATATCTTGGAATAAACCCAACCAAAGAGGCAAAGGATCTGTACCCAAGGAACTACAGAACACTCATGAAAGTAATTTAAGAAGACACAAAAAGATGGAAAAACATTCCATGCTCATGGATCAGAAGAATAAACATTGTTAAAATGCCTATACTGCCCAGAGCAATCTATACTTTCAATGCCATCCTGATCAAAATTCCACTGGCATTTTTCAAAGCGCTGGACCAAACAATCCTAAAATTTGTATGGAACCAGAAAAGACCCCAAATCACTAAGGAAATGTTGAAAAAGAAAAACATAGCTGGGGGCATCACATTGCCCGATTTCAAGCTTTACTACAAAGCTGTGATCACCAAGACAGCATGGTACTGGCACAAAAACAGATGCATAGACCCATATAGTAGAGAGTCCAAATATGGACCCCAATTCTATGATCAAATAATCTTCAACAAAGCGGGAAAAATATCCAGTGAAAAAAAGACAGTCTTTTCAATAAATGATCCTGGGAAAATTGGACAGCTATGTATAGAAGGATGAAACTCGACCATTCTCTCACACCGTACACAAAGATAAAGTCAAAATGAATGATAGACCTCAACGTGAGGCAGGAATCTATCAAAATCCTAGAGGAGAATATAGGCAGTAACCTCTTTGACATCAGCCACAGCAAATTCTTTCAAGACACATCTCCAAAGGCAAAGGAAACAAAAGTGAAAATGAAGTTTTGGAACTTCATCAAGATAAAAACCTTCTGCACAGCAAAGGAAACAGTCAACAAAACAAAGAGGCAATCCACGGAATGGGAGAAGATATTTGTAAATGACACTACAGACAAAGGGCTGATATCCAAGATCTATAAAGAACTCCTCAAGCTCAATGCCCAAAAACCAGATAATCATGTAAAAAAAAATGGGCGGAAGACATGAACAGACACTTCTCCAAAGAAGACATACAAATAACCAACAGACACATGAAAAAAATGTTCATCATCATTAGCCATCAGGGAAACTCAAATCAAAACCACATTGAGATACCACCTTACACCAGTTAGAATGGCCAAAATCAACAGGACAGGAAACAATTGTTAGAGAGGATGTGGAGAAAGGGGAACCCTCTTACAGTGTTGGTGGGAATGCAAGTTGGTGTAGTCACCTTGGAAAACAGTGTGGAAATTCCTCCAAAAATTAAAAATAGAGCTACCCTATGACCCAGGAATTGCATTACTTGGTATTTACCCCAAAGATACAGATGTAGTGAAAATAAGGGCCTTGGGCGCCTGGGTGGCTCAGTGGGTTAAAGCCTCTGCTTTCGGCTCAGGTCATGATCTCAGGGTCCTGGGATCGAGGCCCGCATCGGGCTCCCTGCTCAGCGGGGAGCCTGCTTCCCCCTCGCTCTGTCTGCCTGCCTCTCTGCCTCCTTGTGGTCTCTCTCCCTCTGTGAAATAAATAAATAAAATCTTTAAAAAAAAAAAGAAAAGAAAAGAAGGGCCATATATACCCCCAATGTTCATAGCAGCAATGTCCATAATTGCCAAACTGTGGAAAGAGCTGAGATGCCCTTCAACAGACGAATGGATAAAGAAGATGTGGTCCATATATACAATGGAATATTACTCAGCCATCAGAAAGGATGCATACCCAACTTTTGTATGGACGGGTCTGGAGGAGATTATGCTGAGTGAACTAAGTCAAGCAGAGAAAGTCAATTATCATATGGTTTCACTCACTTGTGGAACATAAGAAATAAATTGTAGGGCTTTAGGAGAAGGAAAGGAAGTGAATTGTGGTAAATCAGAGGTAGATGAACCATGAGAGACTGTGGACTCTGAGAAGCAAACCGAGGGTTATGGAGGGCAGGGGAGTGGGGGGATGGGTGAGCCTGGTGGTGGGTATTAAGGAGGGCATGTAGTGCATGGAGCACTGGGTGTGGAGCATAAACAATGAATCAGAATCTTGGATCACTGAAAAAATAAAATAAAATAAAAAATATTTTATTTCAAGTTTTTATTCAAATTCAAGTTAATTAACAGTGTAATATTAGTTTCAGGAATAGTATTTAGAGATTCATCAGTTGCATATAACACCCAGTGGTCATTACATCATGTCCCCTCCTTAATTCCCATCACACACTTAACCCTTCCCCACCACCCACCTCCCCTCCAGTAACCCTCGGTTTGTTCGCTATAGTTAAGAGTCTGTTTTATGGATCAGCTCTTTTGTTTTCCCCTATGTCCATCTGTTTTTTTCCTTTAAATTCCAATATAAGTGAAATCATATGGTATTTGTCTTTCACTGACTGACTTATTTCACTTAACATAATACATTCTAGCTCTATACATGTCCTTATAAATGACAAGATTTCATTCTTTTTTATGGTTGAGTAATATTCCATTGTGTATATACACCACAACGTCTTTATCCATTCATAAGTTGATGGACATTTGGGCTCTTTCCATAATTTAAGTGTTGTTGATAATGCTGCCATAAACATCACTTCAAATCAGTGTTTTCATTATCCTTTGTGTAAATACCTAGCAGCACAATTGATGGATTGTAGGGTAGTTCTACTTTCAATGTTGAGGAAATTCCATGCTGTTTTCCAGAATGCCTGCACCAGTTTGCATTCCCACCAACACTTTAAGAGGGTTCCCCTTTCTCTACATCCTCACTAACATCTGTTGTTTCCTGTTTTGTTAATTTTAGCCATTCTGACTGGTGTAAGATGATATCTCATGGTAGTTTTGATCTGTATTTTCCTGATGGTCAGTGATGTGGAGCATCTTTTCATGTGGCTGCTGGGTATGTATTTTTTTTTGAAAAATGTCTATTCATGTCCTCTGCCCATCTCTTAACTGGATTACTTGTTTTTTGGGGTGTTGGGTTTAATAAATTCTTTATAGATTTTGGATACTAACCCTTTATCAGATATGTCACTTGCAAATATCTTCTCCCCTTCCATAGGCTGTCTTTTAGTTGTGATAATTGTTTCCTTCACTGTGCAGAAACTGTTTATCTTAATGAAGTCTCAATAGTTTATTTTTGGTTTTGTCTCTCTTGCCTCTGGAGACATATATAGTAAGAAGTTGCTACAGTCATTGTCAAAGAGGTTGCTACCTGTGTTCTCCTCTAGGATTTTGATGGTTTCCTGTCTCACATTTAGGCCTTTCATCCATTTTGAGTTTATGTTTGTGTCGAGTGTAAGAAGGTTGTCCAGTTTCATTCTTTCACATGTTGCTATACAGTTTTCCCAGCATCATTTATTGAAGAGACTTTGTTCCATCAGGTATTCTTTGCTGATTTGTTGACGATTAGTTGACCATAGAGTTGAGGGTCCATTTCTCGGTTCTGGGTTCTGTTCCATTAACCTCTGTGTCTGTTTTTATAGCAGTACTATACTGTCTTGATGATTATTGCATTGTGATACAGCTTGAATTCCGGAATTGTGATGTCACCAGCTTTACTTTTCTTTTTCAACATTCCTTTGGTTATTTGGGGTCTTCTGTGGTCCATACATATTTTAGGGTGTTTGTTCTAGCTCTGCAAAGAATGCTGGTGGTATTTTGATAGAGATTGCATGACATGTGTAGATTGCTTTGGGTAGTATAGACATTTTAACAATATTTGTCCTTCTGATCCATGAGTATGGCATTTTTTCCATTTCTTTGTGTCGTCTTCAAATTCTTTCACAAGTGTTCTATAGTTTTCAGAGTACAGATCTTTTACCTCTTTGGTTAGGTTCATTCCTAAGTATCTTATGATTTTTGTTGCAATTATAAATGGGATCAACTCCTTGCTTTCTCTTTCTGCTATTTAATTATTGGTATATAGAAATGCAACAGATTTCTATACATTGATCTGGTATCCTCTGACTTTGGTGAATTCATCTATCATCAGTTCTAGCTGATGATAGATGAATTCATCATCTATCAGTTCTAGCAATTTTTTGGTGGAGTCCTTCAGGTTTTCTACATAGAGTATCATGTTGCCTGCAAAGAGTGAGTTTGACTTCTTCCTTGTTTGTTGTCTGATTGCTGAGGCTCGGACATCCAATACTATGTTAAGTAACAATGGTGGGAGTGGACATCCCTGTTTTGTTTCTGAACCTAGAGGAAAAGCTCTCAGGTTTTCCCCATTATATGGCCTTTATAATGTTGAGGTATATTTCCTCTATCCCTACTTTGTTGAGGGTTTTAATCAATAAAGGATACTATACTTTGTTAAATGGTTTTTCTGCATCTATTGAGAGAAACATATGGTCCTTATCATTTCTTTTATTAATGTGGTATATGATGTTGAAGCCCAGGAATAAATCCCACTTGATCTTAGTGAATAATTCTTTTAAAGTACTGTTGGATTTTATTTGCTCATAATTTGTTGAAAATTTTGTATCCGTGTTCAGCAGAGATATTGGACTGTAATTCTCATTTTTAATGGGGTCTTTCTGGTTTTAGAATCAAGGTAATGCTGGCCTCACTGAAGGAGTTTGAAAGTTTTCCTTCCATTTTTAGTTTTGGAATAGTTTGAGAAATAGGTATTAATTCTTCTCCATATGTCTGATAGAATTCCCCTGGGAAACATCTAGCTCTGGAATTTGTTTGTTGGGAGATTTTTTATTACTGATTCAATTTCTTTGCTGGTTATCAGTCTGTTCAAGTTTTCTATTTCTTCCTCTTTCAGTTTTGGTAGTTTATATGTTTCTATGAGTTTATACATTGCTTCCAGACTGCCCAATTTATTGGTATAATATTCTCTTTGTATTTCTGTGGTGGTGTTATTTTTCCTCTCATTTGTGATTTTATTTGTGTCCTTTCTCTTTTCTTCTTGTAAGTTTGGCTATGAGGTTATCAATTCTATTGGTTCTTTCAAAAAACCAGCTCCTGGTTTCATTGATCTGTTCTACTGGTTTTTTTTTTATTTTATTCCTACATAATTTATTTTTGCTCTGTTCTTTATTGTTTTCCTTTCTTCTGCTGGCTTTAGATTGTATTTATTGTTCTTTTTCTAGCTCTTTTAGATATAATGTTAGGTTGTGTATTTGAGATTTTTCTTGCTTCTTGAGGTAGGCCTATATTGCTATACACTTCTGTCTTAGGACTGTTTTTGCTATATCTCAAAGGTTTTGGACCATCCTGTTTTCATTTCATTTGTTTCCATGTATTTTTTTTTAATTTTTCTTTAATTTTCTGGTTAACCCATTCATTCTTTAGTAGAATATTCTTTAACCTCCATATATTTGTGGTCTTTCCATATTTTTTCTTGTGGTTGACTTCAAGTTCATAGAACTGTGGTCAGAAAATAGGCACTGCATGATCTTTATCTTTTTGTACTTGTTGAGGTTTGATTTGTGACCCAGTATGTGACCTATTCTGGAGAATGTTCCAGGCACACTTGAGAGGAATGTATATTCTGCTGCTTTAGTATGAAGTGTTCTGAATATCTGTTAAGTCCCTCTGGTCCAGTGTGTAATTCAAAACCTTTGTTTCCTTATTGATTGGCTTAGATGATCTGCCCACTGATTTAAGTGGGGGTGTTGAAGTCCCCTACTATTATTGTATTATTATCAATGAGTTCCTTTCTGTTTGTTATTGTTTTATATATTTGGATGCTCCCACATTGGGAGCATTAATATTTACAATTGTCATATTTTCTTGTTGGATAGACCCTTTTATTATGATATTGTGCCCTTCTTCATGTCTTGTTGCAGTCCTTGGAATAAAATTTAGTTTTCTGACGCAATTATGGCTACTGCAGCTTTCTTTTGATGTCCATTTGCATGATAAATGGTTCTCCATCCCCTCACTTTTAATCTGCAGGTGTCTTTAGATCTAAAATGAGTGTTTTGTAGGCAGCAGATAAATAGGTCTTTTTTTAATTCATTCTAACACCCTATGTCTTTTGATTAGAGCATTTAGCCCATTTACAGAGTGATTATTGAGAGATATGAATTTACTGCCATTGTATTACCTATAAAGTCATTGTTTCTGGAGATTTTCTCTATTTCTTTCTAGTTTTTGTCACTTCAGTTTTTCTTTTCCACTCAAAGACTCCCCTTTAATATCTCTTTCAGGGCTAGTTTGGGGGCCACAATCTCCTTTGTTTGTTTGGGAAACTCTTTATCTCTCCATGTATTCTGAATGACAGCCTTGCTGGATAGAGTATTCTTGGCTGCAGATTTTTCCCTTTCAGCTTGTTGAATATATCATGCCACTTTCTTCTGGCCTGTCAAGTTTCTGCAGAGAGGTCTGTTACTAACTGTATTTATTTCCCCTTGTAGGTTAGGGACTTTTCTCTTGCGCTTTTAGGATTTTTTCCTTATTTCTATATTTTGCAAATTTAACTATGCTGTCTTAGTGTTGGTCTGCTTTTATTGATTTTGATAGGAGTCTGTGCCTTCTGGTTTTGGATGTCTGTATCCTTCCCCAAATTAAGGATGTTTTCAGCTATAATTTCCTCAAATAGACCTTCTGCCTTTTTCCCCCCTCTCTTCTTTTGGGACTCATATGCTATGAATGTTATTATGATTTATGGCATTGCTGATTTCCTTAAGCCTACATTCATGATCTAATATTTTTCTTTCCCTCTTAAGCTTCATTATTTTCCATAATTTTATCTTCTATACCACTGATTCATTCCTTTGCTTCTTACATCCTTGTGGTCATTACATCCTGTCAGTTTCAAAACTTAGTTATAGCATTTTTATTTCAGCTTGATTAGTTTTCATGTCTTTTATCTCTGTGATAAAGGACTCCCTGGTGTCTTCTATTCTCTTCTTAAGCCCAGCTAATATCCTTACGATTGGTGTTTTAAATTCTGGACTAGGCATATTACCTATATCTGTTTTGATTAGATTCCTGGCCATAACCTTTTCTTATTCTTTCTTTTGGGATGAAATCCTCCATCTTGGCATTCTGTCCAGGTCTCTGTTTTCTTCTATACGTTAGGAAAGCCTGTTATGTTTCCTGCTTCTGAGAATTTTGGCTTTATTAAGTAGAGGTCATATATTGTTCAGGGCCTGGCACTTCAAGAAGCATTTCTGTTGTATGCTGTGTGCACTCTGCTGCTGTTTTGTCTGCTCTTTCCCTCTGGTCAATCCTCTGCAGAGTTTCTCCTTGCCTATAGTGGGGAATTTTTGGACCTTGTCCAGAGCGTGGCAAATTTTAACTAGGAGTGCTCTGGTCTGCTTGTTAAAAGAGACCTGATGTTATTTCCACTAGAGCTGAAGCTTTACAGCACTCTATGGTCAGTTGACATGGTGTGTTCAGGGGGGTTATTATGGTCTTCAGGGGGAGGGGCCCATTGCTCTGGTTCTCAGGCAGGCTTTCCCTAGAAAAGCAGCACCTGTAAAAGGGGTGGGGCTTGGTGTAAGTGATTTAGGCCTCCACTTGTTGGTGTTGTGCTGCTTAATGAAGTTAGTTCATGCTGAAGTGTAGAGGAGAGAAATAGCACCATCCCCCTCTGTCCTCCCTGGAGAGGGGTTCGTATCCACTGCTGTCCAGGGAGCTTTTACAGAAGAGTGAACAATTGTCCCTAATGTGTTCCAGATGTCCCTCAGATCCCTGCTTTCACCCTGTCTATATTTGGGCCATCTGTCCACCTGGTGGCACAGTGCACCTGTATTTTATCCCAGTCAGGCTGGCTGAGTTTTACAACTCCAAACTTTAGAGAACTGGTGTGGTGTAGTCTCATGCTGGTCCTTTGGGGGAGGGTCTGACCTAACAGAGGCTGGGGCAGGTTTTACCCAGAAGGTCAGTCACACCAAAGCACAGGAGCTTGGAGTTTGGAGTGAAGTGCAGCGAAAAGCTACCCCTCATTTTCCCAGTCAGTGGCTTTGGGAAAATCTTTTCTTTATCCAATCCCCTGTGTACGTCTCTCTCTCTCTCCCCTCTCTCTCTCCCTCCTTCCTCTCTCTCCCCTCTCTATATTTTCAATATTCATACCTCTTATTTATTTTGCTATTCGTAGCTCTATGTGTCCCATATTTTGAACAGTAGAGGAGAGAGCATACATTTTTGTCCCTTGATTTAATGGGAAATGTTCTAGCATTTCACATTTAAGTGTGTTTGTTATAGAATTTAGGAATTTGAATTTCTAGTCTAATGTTAGTTTACTTTTTTTAAACCATGAACTTGTTTTGAATTTCTTTTCAGAAGCATTTTATGTGCCCATTGACATGATCAAGTGTTTTTTTCCTCCTCTAATTTGTACAGGGAGTTATAGTTGAAAATATTTTCTAATGTTAAATCATATTTTTGTTCCTCAGATACAGCCTTCTTGTTCATTTAATTCATTGTTATGTTGAATATGCTATTAAATTATTTGGAATATTTGCTGTTATGTGCATGAGCTTAGTTCAGGTGTTCTTTTTAAAAAAAATTCTTATTTATTTATTTTTAAAATTAACATATAATGTATTTGTTTCAGGGGTACAGATCTGTGATTCATCAGCCTTATGTAATTCACAGTGCTCACCATAGCACATACCTCTCCAACGTCCATCACCCAGCCACCCCCTCCATTCTAGCAATCTTCTTTTCATGGGGTGTTCTCATCTGGTTTTTGAACGAAGGAGCACTAGCCTGGAAAAATGAGTTGAGTAGTTGCCCATTTTTGTATGCTTTGGAAGAGTTTATGTAAGATGCCAATTTGCTTTTCCTTGACTTTTTGGTAGAACTGGCCTCCCAAATTGCCATATCCTGGAACATTTGATGGTGTTTTTTTTTAATATTGTTTCAGTTTGTATTATTTGATAAAACTTTTAAGCAGTCAATTTCACTTAGATTTTCAAACTTAATGATATAATATTTATAATAAAAAAAACCTTTTATTACAGGAATTATCAAACATAAAAAACAATAAAGAAAATAGTGTAATAGACCCAGTATATCTGACACTCAGCATCAACCATCTTCAGTAAAATCTGGTTCTAATTATGCCTTCACATTCTTCCATTTTTTTGCTTTGGAATAATTTGAAGCATATCTAAAATAGCATAATTTTTTCCTAAATATTTCAAATGCATTTATAAAAGATACTTATCTTTTTATAAAATATAATTTTAATATAAATATATTTTCTAAAAATTTAAATAGTCATTAAATGCCCAGATATTTTTCGTGTTTACAAAGCAGATGTATACTTTATTTTTTTTTTTTAAAGATTTTATTTATTTATTTCACAGAGGGAGAGAGATCACAAGGAGGCAGAGAGGCAGGCAGAGAGAGAGGGGGAAGCAGGCTCCCCACTGAGCAGAGAGCCCGATGCGGGCCTCGATCCCAGGACCCTGAGATCATGACCTGAGCCGAAAGCAGAGGCCTCAACCCACTGAGCCACCCAGGCGCCCCAGATGTATACTTTAAACAAATAGATTCCTTGGATCACTGCCTGAATATGAACCAATCCCTGTGATTATTTTTTACATCCCTTAAGTCTTTTTTAATTTATAATTCCTTCCCTCATTAACATACCTTGCAATTATTTTTTTTTTAAAAAAACAGCATTTATGTTATGTTCAGTTACCCATAGTATGGATTTTGCTGACTGCAATGTTTGTGGTATCCTTAACATGTTCTTCAGACCTTACTTTCTAACACTATAAGATAGCCCAGGTTAATTTTGGATATTTACTGCCCCAGTCCTAGAATCAGCCATTTCTCCAAAGAGCTCTAGTTTCTTTTATTGGATGTTAGTTTTAAAAAACTCAGATCTGTGCGCCTGGGTGGCTCAGTGGGTTAAAGCCTCTGCTTTCAGCTCAGGTCATGATCTCAGGGTCCTGGGATCGAGGCCCGCATCGGGCTCTCTGCTCAGCAGGGAGCCTGCTTCCTCCTCTCCCTGTCTCTCTGCCTGCCTCTCTGCCTACTTGTGGTCTCTCTCTGTGTGTCAAATAAATAAATAAAATCTTTAAAAAAAATAAATAAAATAAATTTAAAAAAAATAAAAAATAAATAAAAAACTCAGATCTCAGTGCAATGTATGCTTGTTGCTACTGAAGACTTATTACTTATAGGCCCTCACAGCTAACAGCAATGAAATACGTGTGTATCATAACCCATATATATACATACTTATAAATATTTATATAACTATCTGTATATATTAAGCTTATTATGAGTTTATGATTATGTTTCCAATTCTAATCCATTATCACAAAGATCATTTTAGCTTCCTCCCCTTGCTTACCTGTAACATCCCACTCCAACAGTGAGAAACCTGGCTCTCACCATTTGCCACTCTAACTAATAGTTCAATTCAAATATACACATATAGCTCCTTTTGACTTCAGTATTACAACATTCATTTCCAAAGCTACTTAGGGTGGCAACTTTCTCTTTATATCCTTCGGTATGGTTATTTCATACATTTTTATTGCAGTTAGAATATTGTGCCACATTCTTCATTCCATTCCAGGTTTCATTGACCTCTTAAATTTTTTTTTCATTTTCCCACATTAATATTTACTCTGTACTCAAGTTGTATTTTTTGACAAACACATACTGTCATGCATCCTCCATTGTAGTAGCTTACAAAATAGCTTCATTATCCTAATAAATCACTTGCAATTAAACTGTTTAAATCTTTTTCTAATATGTTTAGTATCTCTATGATCTTTTTTCCTTTTCCAGAATGAATGTAATATAAGTGTAATCAAATACTTTGTAGCCTTTTCCAACTGGTTCCTCTCATTTAGCAATACACATTTAAGAGTCATTCAAGTCTTTGCACATCTCATAGGTCATTCTTTTTTATTGATGACTGGTGGTCAATTGTAAGCCTGTGCCACAGTTTATCAGTTCATCTATTGAAGAACGTCTTGGTTGCTTCCAGATTTTGGCACTTATCAAATAAGCAGCTGTGGGCATTCATGTGTAAGTTTTTATGTGTTCCTAAGTTTCTATATCAGTTGGATAAAAATATTCAGGAGTGTACTTGCTGGATCTTACAGTGAGACTGTATTCAGTTTCTTAAGAAAATGACAAATTGTCTTCTAAAGTGGATGTGCCATTTTGCATTCCTACCAGAAACGAGAGTTCCCTTTGGTCTGCATTGTCATCAGCCATTGGACATGTAAGTTATTTTCAATCTTAGACATTCAAGTAGGAGTATAGAGGCATCCCATTGTTTAATTTGTAATTCCCTAATAAAAATTATATTCAGCATCTTTTCCTATGCTTATCAGCTACCTGTATGGTTTTTTTTGTGAGGTAACTCCTTATATCATCTGCCTTTTTTTAAATTAACATGTAATGTATTATTTGTTTCAGGGGTACAGATCTGTGATACACCAGTCTTACACAATTCACAGCACTTCTCATAACACATACCCTCCCCAATGTCCATCACTCAGATATCCCATTCCTCTGACACTCTCCCCTCCAGAAACCCTGTTTGTTTCCTGAGATTAAGAATCTCTTATGGTTTATCTCCCTCTCTGGTTTCATCTTGTTTCATTTTTCCCTCCCTTCCCCTGTGATCCTCTGTCTTGTTTCTCAAATTCTTCATATCAGTGTGATCATATGATAATTGTCTTTCTCTGATTGACTTATTTCGCTTACCATAATACCCTTCAGTTCCATCCACGTCATTGCACATGGCAAGGTTTCATGGTTTTTTATGGATGCATAGTATTCCATTGTGTATATATACCACATCTTCTTTATCCATTAATCTGTTGATGGACATCTAGGCTCTATCCATAGTTTGGCTATTGTGGATACTGCTGCTATAAACATTGGGGTGCACGTACTCCTTCAGATCGCTACATTTGTATCTTGGGGGAAATACCCAGTCGTGAAATTTCTGGGTCATAGGGTAGCTCTATTTTCAACTTTTTGAGGAAACTCCATACTGTTGAAATGGAACTCTCTTGAAAAAATTTTTGTTACTTGGCTTTAATTTTTGTGTTTATCTTGATTTTCATATAATTTTTGTCTTCATTTTCTTCTTCCCTCATTTAGATGAATAACATTATATTTCTCCTCTCTACCATAATCTGCTGTTTTGTAAATCTACTTTTTATTTCTATCCTGAAAATTGTTGCCTTCAAATTTTAGCAAATATATTTAAATTTACAATCTCCATCAACAAAGAATATTAATAAAATTTTAGCCTCTTTTCCAGATAAGACTTCTGTAAGCTTTTGTTTATTTTCTGCCCCTCATATATTACCCAGGTTTCATTGATATCAACTGAATTTTTATTTAAAATCATTTTTAGCATTATGTCCCTTCTATTTTACAAACTATTACATAAAATTATTAATTTTATAGCTTTATTATTAATGACTATTTTGAACTGCAAGTTTTATTTTTTGCTTACCATTATTTCCTATATTTTGCCTTCCTTTTGCTTGAATTATGTTTCCTTTTGCCAGAGTATGTCTCAGAATAATTGTTTTGGTGATACTGAATGGCTTGTGAGTTTCTTGAGCTTTTATATGGCTGAGACAGCCCTTATTTTGCCATCATATTTGACTGATAATTTTCCTAGCTAGGGAATTCTATTTTAAAAATCCTCTTCCCTTGACATTTTACAGACCTTACTCCACTGTTTCTAACACCTTGCATTGTGGATGAAAAGTCTGAAATGATTTCGATTCACATTATTTTTGAAGGCAACCTCTTTGTAGAAAATTAGTGTTTCCCTTTTATGAATGGAATTTGAAAAAATGGTCTAGGATGTGTCTATCCTTCTTGTGATGTCATTAATGTCTTCATCCATATGTTTCTGTTTCTCCTCCTGGGCACATAGTATGTTGTATTTCCCACACCTCGTGAAGTTATCTGTGCCCATGTGACATATATTGGCTAAGATTTGAGAAGAAATGACATATCCCTTCCATGAGAAGATTTGAGTAGCACACTCTTTGCCATATTCTCTTTTCTCTTCAATAGTAATTATAGAAACCCATATTGATCTAAAGCCTCTGTAAGCCGGGTCTCAGTAACTACAATGAGCAAAGCCATCTGGCTGCCTAAAATTGAACAAGTAGTATGAGAAAGAAATAAAGTTATTGTTTCAAGCCACTGATATTTTTGGATTGCTTGTTTTTACTGCATAATCTAGCGTATTCAGACTGAAACAGGACAGTATTACCATAACAAAAAAAATAATAAGTAACATTGGCCGAGGGACCAGATAGTGGATACAAAATAAACGGTTATCAGGGGCTGGAAGAATGGTGATCCATGTTTTGTAGTGATGAAATATTTGCTGAAATTGTTGCCTGCATTATTTTGTAAGGCACATAATTTACCTAATGAATGTTTAGCTCTAAGGGAAGAGAATGTAATACAGAATGTTGGCACTGTTTGTTAGTCATTGTTCATCACATTTGACAAGTTATTATGAAGAAGTGCTGAGATCAGAAGAGAATTGGCTGTCGTGCAAGAAGTGTAATGAAAGGGAACATAGACTCCAGAAATGTGAGGACTTGTGTGATGGGAAGTGACAATTTCTTCTAGCTTCAATGAGTAAATAGTAAAACAAAGAAAGTTTTCTGGTGACAAAATCTTCTTAAAACAGCCATATAGCAGGATTGAATTAAGGGCATGGCCATTTGACTATTGTAAAAATGTCTGAATGAACTGTGTTATCTCAAAGGAAATATAAAATTAGGGCTGTTGCCACAAGTAAATCTTTTCTGTTGGGCAAATGTCTGAAGGAAAATAAACTTAAGGTCTAGTTCCAATAAAAGCTTGATAGGCTCCAGGTACTCACAATTAAGTTGTGAGAGACATGACTATGAGAAAGCTAATAAATACAGCAAATATGCAAAGTGTGTGTAGTAATGAATTGTGGGTATGGTTATTGACATTTGGAGTTGAATCAAGCTAAATAGATAAGAAGCCTGGAACAAATCACTGTGACTGTTTAAGACTTAAAATTACCCTTGGGCTCCAAATCTGCTATAAAAAGGATGCAGGTTATGAGTTTTTCAGCCCCCAAGGAATATATATTTTGCAATGCTCATTCCAGATGTGGTCAAGGATGGTGACACAAAAGAAAGAAACCCTTTAAAGACAGAAACAAGGTTCATAGAGAAAAACTGACCAGTGAGCTCTTCCCAGGGAACAGAATCAGGACTTAATTAAGGAACATTCTCACTTCCTACACAGGGAACTCTTTCTGCATCTGTCCAGTGGGATTTAAGAGTTGTTATTAACCAGTGATTGTGTTGTGATTTCTAGTCTTCTTTACAAACAGGATTGTTTATTGTGGTTATCTTTTCCTGTTTCACCACTGAATGTTGAGTATGAGTGGGCAGACAACTTTTCCTTTTGGTTCATATTTCTCTGGACTGAGAGGGGATACTTATAGCATGTTTAAAAACAAAAACAAACAAAACCTCTAAACATTATTCAAAGACCATAGATTTTGAGAGTGAAAGAGTAATTGAATGGAACTTTTCAATTCTTCTCTTGCAGAAGGGTAAAGTATTCAGTTACAAGAAAGGAAGAATGGACTAATTTTAGTGCTATCTACCAAATATTCCAGTTCTCTTCTCAAGCACATGATAGATAGAATTGCTCTTCCCTACCCCTTGAAGTTAGATGTAACCATGTGTTTTCTTTGCCCAAGAAATGTGAACCAAAATTATATGTTATACCCAAAGACAAGTTTTAATAACCACAGTTTTCCACATTGTTTTACCCTATGTGATCATGGAACTGTGTTATGATGAAGTCTCCATCGGTGTAGATCCCTGAATGGTTACAGTGAAGAGTCCTTGTGATAACTTGCAATAGACACATGGTTTGAGAAGGAAATAAACCTTTGTTGGGTTAAGCTCTGTGGTTGAGCTAGTTTACTACCACGGCACCACAGAGCCTAGCCTGACTAATGCAGTTCGGCCTTTTGTCTTATTTTCAATGTTTTTCCCCATTCCAGATGTTCTATGCCCTTTGGATGGTGAATCTACCCATTATGAGTCTATGGATAAGCATGGTTTTCCTTAGTGGCAGTCAGGAACATGTTAAACAATCAAGGAAGAAAGGTGCCACAATTATTTGCCCAAAACAATGAGGAGCCATGAGGAAAATGATATCTCCCATCTTCCATCTCTGAGATTTCCTCCTGTGTAACAAAGCAACTGGTAGAAAGCATGCCATAATATGACTGCACACAAAGGAGGCTGGGAATATGGCAGAGTAACTGGACCCTAAGCTCACTTTGTCTCATGGATATAACTAGATAACTCCCACATCAGCATAAATAATAATTAAAAAAGACAACCCAAAAGACGGGCAGAAAAAACTTCACAACTAAAGGTAGAGAAGAGGCCATATCGAAGAGGGTAGGAAGTGTGGAGATGCAGTGGGGAATGAAACAAACTGCCGTGGTCCACAGAGGGAGGGAGAGAGATGAGGGTGTGGAGAGGGGAGACAAACAGACTATCACACTGGGGAACCCACATGGGGAAGACAAATCCCCATGATATTTGGCTTTGAAAGCGAGAAGGACTGAATTTCATGAGTTCTTATAATCAGCAGGACTTAAAGCCTGGAATTTTAAAAATCAGCATGCTCCTTCTGGGAGAATCTAGAGGGTGATAGGAAGCTGAGTTCTCACCCTTAAAGAGGCAGCATGACAAACAGCCCGTAGAGTTATAGCATAGAAACAGCAGTTTGAAAAATGCCTGGGACATACAGGAGGGAGAGTAGTTTACTCATCTTGGAGTGTGTCTTGGAGGGTCAGGGGCCACTGAGGAAGTTCTCCAGAAACAAAGGAGCTGGAAGGCACCATGTTGAGTATAAGGGGGCAGACAACTTTTCCTTGCCCCAACATAAACATCCACCTGCAAAATCACCACGGTGCTGACACTCACTACTTAATATCCTTACAACAAGCCCCACCCATACCCTGTGCATTGGTGAATCCCTCCTTCACAGTGATGTTTGCATCAGTCCTGGCACTGTGGGTCTCCTCCCCCAGAAGACCAGCACAAACGTTACCAAACTGTCTCCCAACCTGTGCATTTTGTGTGGCCTTGATCCCAGTGGTGGCAGCAGTGGTGGTGGAGGGTCCTGTGGAAGCTCAAGGTACACTTTCTTAAAATCACATGCCTTGGACACTTTTCTCAATTTTGGATCTCCCACGCTGGCCCTTTTCCCAGCAGTGGCACCAGCAGGTCTCACTTGCAAGCAGACCAGCATGGACCTTCATAAAACAGTACCCAACCCAGCTGGGGATGAAACACTACCCACAACAGTAAAGAGAGCCTCTGAAGATGATTGGATGGTTGGAGTGAAGAAAAAAGCAGCCAGAACACATCAGGGTGCACACGACACACATAGTAGACACCCCATGAAGACCAAGGTCCTGGTGAAAAGGGGACACTGCACTGCATAGCATTACAGGACCTCTTTTTCATAAGGCCATTACTTTCAAGAGCCGGAGACATAGTTGACTTTCCTAACACAGAGAAACAGACATGGAGAGTTAGACAAAATTAAGAGACAGAGTAATATTTCCCAAATGAAAGAACAGGACAAAACTACATCAAGAGACCTAAGTGAAACAAATATGAGTAATAAGCCTGATAGGGAATTTAAAGTAGTGATCGTAAAGATATTCACTGGACTTGAGAAAAGCATGAAGACATCAGTGAGATCTTTAGCAAACATAAAAAAAGAACCAATCAGAGGTGAAGAGCACAAAAAATGAAATTTAATACACATTAGATGGAATAAATAGCAGGTTCAAGGAAGCAGAGGAGAGAATTAGTGATCTGGAAGACAGAGTCATCAAGCTGAGCAGGTGAGAAAAAATGTTGAAAAATAAGAATAGATTTGGGGAAGCCAGGGACTCTATCAAGCATAATAATATTCATATTAAAAATAATATTCATATTATATGTAATGCAGAAGAAGAAGAGAAAAGGGGTTGGAAAATTTATTTGAAGAAATAATAGCTGAAAACTTCCCTAATCCAGTGAAGGAAACAGATATACAGATCCAAGAGGCACAGAGAGCCCCCAATAATAACCCCTCAAGAAGGTCCACTGCAACTACACAACCATCAAAAGAAACGAAATCTTGCCATTTGCAATGACATGGATGGAACTAGAGGGTATTATGCTGAGCGAAATAAGTCAATCAGAGATAGACAATTATCATATGATCTCTCTGATGTGAGGAACTTGAGGGGCAGGACAGGGGGTCGTGGGGGGTAAGGAGGGAAAAATAATGAAACAAGATAGGATCAGGAAGGAGACAAACCATAAGAGACTCTTAATCTCATGAAACAAACTGAGGGTTACTGGGGGATGGGAGGGTAGGGATAGGGTGGATGGGTTGTGGACATTGGGGAGGGTTTGTGCTATGGTGAATGCTGTGAAGAGTGTAAGCCCGATGATTCACAGACCTGTACCCCTGGGGCAAATAATAAAAAAAATTAAAAAAAAATAAAATGAGGGAAAAAAAGAAACAAGGCAGAGGGTCATAGGGGAAGAGAGGAAAAAAATGAAACAAGATAACACCAGAGAAGGAGACAAACCATAAGAGACTCTTAATCTTAGGAAACAAACTGAGGGTTGCTGGAGGGGAGGGAGGAGGGGGGATGGAGTAACGGTGACAGACATTAAGGAGGGCATGTGATGTAATGCGCACTGGGTATTATATAAGACTGATGAATCATGGACCTCTACCTGTGAAACCAATAATAAATAATATGCTAGAAGAAGCAGATGGAAAACTGAAAGAAATAGCTTCATGGAATTGGAGTTGGCAATGATTTCTTGGATTTGATACCAAAAAACAAAACAAACAAAACAAAAAAAATAAACACCAAAAACAAAAAATGGGCAATTAAAGCANCAGGACAGGGGGTCGTGGGGGGTAAGGAGGGAAAAATAATGAAACAAGATAGGATCAGGAAGGAGACAAACCATAAGAGACTCTTAATCTCATGAAACAAACTGAGGGTTACTGGGGGATGGGAGGGTAGGGATAGGGTGGATGGGTTGTGGACATTGGGGAGGGTTTGTGCTATGGTGAATGCTGTGAAGAGTGTAAGCCCGATGATTCACAGACCTGTACCCCTGGGGCAAATAATAAAAAAAATTAAAAAAAAATAAAATGAGGGAAAAAAAGAAACAAGGCAGAGGGTCATAGGGGAAGAGAGGAAAAAAATGAAACAAGATAACACCAGAGAAGGAGACAAACCATAAGAGACTCTTAATCTTAGGAAACAAACTGAGGGTTGCTGGAGGGGAGGGAGGAGGGGGGATGGAGTAACGGTGACAGACATTAAGGAGGGCATGTGATGTAATGCGCACTGGGTATTATATAAGACTGATGAATCATGGACCTCTACCTGTGAAACCAATAATAAATAATATGCTAGAAGAAGCAGATGGAAAACTGAAAGAAATAGCTTCATGGAATTGGAGTTGGCAATGATTTCTTGGATTTGATACCAAAAAACAAAACAAACAAAACAAAAAAAATAAACACCAAAAACAAAAAATGGGCAATTAAAGCAAAACTAAACAAGTGGGATCACATCAAACTAAAAAGCTTCTGCACAGAAAACAATTAACATAGTGAAAAGGCAACCTATGGAATAGGAGAAAGTAGTTGCAAATCATAAAGCTGTTAAGGGGTTAATATCTGAAACATATAAGGAACTCCTATAGCTCAATAGGAAAAGCAAAATAACAAATAATCTGATTAAAAATGGGCAAAGGACTTGAATAGACATTTTCCAAAGAAGTTATAAAGATGACCAATAGATACACAAAAATATTCTCAATATAAGTAATCATGAGGGAAATGCCAATCAAGACAACAATGATATATTAATTCACACCTGTTAGGATGTCCATTATTAAAAGTAATAACAAGTGTTGGAGAGGATGTGGATAAATTGAAACCCTTGCATGTTGCTGGTAGGAATACAAAATGTTCAGTCACTATGGAAGAGAACAGTATGGAGTTTACTCAAAAAGTTAAAAATAGAACTACCATATATGATCCAACAATCCTATTTCTGAGTATTTGTCCAAGAAAGTTAAAAGCAGGATCGTGAAGAGATATTTGCACTCCCATGTTCATTAAAACATTATTTACAGTAGCCAAGATAATAGAACAATCTAAATGTTCATTTATTGATGAATGGATAAAGAAAATGTGTAAATATATTCTGCAATATGCAACAGCATGGAATAACCTGGGAGTTATCATGTTCAATGAAATAGGCCAGTCACAGAAAGACAAATACTACATGATTCCACTTATGTATGATGTGATGGTTAATTTTATGCATCAATTTGACAGGGTAAGTGGTGCCCAGACAGCTAATAAAACATTTCTGGGTGTATTTGTGAGGATGTTTTTGGAATTTATGAACATCTGATTCAGTAAACTGAGTAAAGAGATACACCCTCACCAATGTGGATGGATGTCATTCAATCTTTTAAGGGCCTGCATGAAATAAAAAGGCAAAGGAAAGATGAATTCAGTCTCTTCTTGAGCTGAGATGTCTATCTTTTTCTGCTCTTGGACATCAGAGCTCCAGGTTTTTGGGCCTTCAGAATCTAGACTTATAATATCAGCCCCCTGATTCTCAGACCTTTGGAACTGGACTGATTTATACCACTGAATTTCCTGGTTCTACAGTTTGAAGGTGGCAAATTATGATACTTTTCAACCTCCGTAACTGTGTGTGCCAATTTCTATAATAAATCTATGTATCTATGTATGTATATACCTATCTATATCTATCTATCTATCTATCTTATATCATCTTTTCCTTTATATATCTCCTATTAGTTATGTTTCTCTGGAGCACCCTAGTTAATACATATGAGGTATCTAAAATAGAGTATAATGCGGTTTCCAGGAGGTGGGAAAGGGGAGAAAAAATGGGGTTTCCATTCAATGTATAAAGTTTCAGTCATGCAAGATGAATAAGTTCTAGAGATCTGCTGTACAACATACTCTATTGTACACTTAAAATTGTGTTAAAAGAACAGCTGTCATGTTAGAAGTTCTTACTACAATAACAATAAAAAGTAAATAACTGCCTTCAAGCCCAGAGAAGGCCTAGGAGCAGACTAATTAGAAATTAGACACATAGGCTCTTTCTGAAAGTATTAGTATACACAGGACAAATTAAAAAAAATACAGCTGGCCAATAGACACATGAAAAGATGCTCAACTTCATTCATCATCAGGGAATTGTAAATCAAAACCACAATGAGTAACATCTCATACCTGTCAGAATGGCTGACATCAAAAACTCAAGAAACAAGTGTTGGCAAGGATGTGAAGAAAAAGGAACCCTCTTGCACTGTTGATGGGAATGCAAACTGGTAGAGCCACTGTGGAAAACAGTATGGAGGTTCCTCAAAAAATTAAAAATAGAACTACCCTACAATCCAGTAATCCTGCTAAATATAAAAATATAAAAACACTAATTCAAAGGGTTACTGGCACCCCATGTTTATTGCAGCATTATTTACCATAACCAAAATATGGAAGCAGCCCAAGTGTCTATCAATAAATGAATGAATAAAGAAGATGTGGTACACACACACACACACACACACACACACACACACACACACACGAGTGGAATATTATTCCAACATAAAAAATAGTGAAATCTTGCCATTTGCAAAATAGGTGGATCTAGAGAGCCAGTCAGAGAAAGACAAAACCATATGATTTTACTCATATGTGGAATTTAAGAAACAGAACAAAGGAACAAAGGGGGGAAAAGACAAACCAATAAACATATGCTTAACTATAGAGAAGAAAGTGATGTTACAAGAGGGGAGGTGAGTGGGAAGGTGGGTGAAAAAGGTGAAGGGGATTAGAGTACACTTACATTGATGTGTACTGAGTAATGTATAGAATTGTTGGATCACTATATTGTACACCTGTAACTAATATAACACTCTATGTTAACTAATGAATTAAAATTTTAAAATAAAAATATTTCAACAATAAAAAATGGATGCACAAACATCTGATCTACTTATACTCATTGCAACTATGTTAATGAGAGGTGAAGAAGGTCCAAAGTTTGTAAGCTGTTAAGATTTTAATATCTCTATTTATTAATATTATTCTGAATGCACATATGAGATTTCTGGAGCAGAGTAGATTAATCATTATTTACTTTTGGGGGGGGGCACCTGGGTGGCTCAGTGGGTTAAAGCCTCTGCCTTGGGCGCCTGGGTGGCTCAGTGGGTTAAAGCCGCTGCCTTCGGCTCAGGTCATGATCCCAGGGTCCTGGGATTGAGGCCCACATCGGGCTCTCTGCTCAGCAGGGAGCCTGCTTCCTCCTCTCTCCTCTCTCTCTGCCTGCCTGTCTGCCTGCTTGTAATATCTCTCTCTCTCTGTGTCAAATGAATAAATAAAAATCTTTAATAAAA
>LNAC01001289.1:185020-231670 GCA_002007465.1 Ailurus styani
AGTGATGTTGAGCACTTTCTCATGTGTCTGTTGGCCATTTGGATGTCTTCTTTGGAGAAATGTCTGTTCATGTCTTCTGCCCATTTCTTGACTGGGTTATTTGTTTTATGGGTACTGAGTTTGAGAAGTTCTTTATAGATTTTGGATACTAGCCCTTTATCTGATATGTCATTTGCAAATATCTTCTCCCATTCTGTCAGTTGTCTTTTGGGTTTGTTGACTGTTTCCTTTACTGTGCAAAAGCTTTTTAATCTTAATGAAGTCCCAATAGTTCATTTTTGCCCTTGTTTCCCTTGCCTTTGGTGATGTTGCTAGGAAGAAGTTGCTGTACCTGAGGTCGAAGAGGTTGCTGCCTGTGTTCTCCTCAAGGATTTTAATGGATTCCTTTCTCACATTGAGGTCCTTCATCCATTTTGAGTCTATTTTTATGTGTGGTGTAAGGAAATGATCCAGTTTCATTTTTCTGTATGTAGCTGTCCAGTTTTCCCAACACCATTTGTTGAAGGGACTGTCTTTTTCCCATTGGACATTTTTTCCTGCTTTTTCTAAGATTAGTTGACCACAGAGTTGAGGGTGCATTTCTGGGCTCTCTATTCTGTTTCACTGATCTATGTGTCTGTTTTTGTGCCAGTACCATACTGTCTTTTTTTTGGTGGTGGTGAAAAAATTTAATTTCAGAGATGTGAAGTGATTTGCCCTATGTGGCACATCCACTAAATATTAACAACAGAATTTAAACACGTATCTTTTCCCAAGAGAGCATTCTCTTTCCACCATGCCATTTTATTGTTACAATATGTAATTTGTTTTTTTTTCTTATTTTTTGGATATTAACCCCTTATCAGGTATATGGTTTGCAATTTTTTTTACAGTTCCTTGGGTTGTCTTTTCACCTTGTTGATGGTTTCTTTTGCTGTGCAGAAGATTTTTGGTTTGATGTAGTCTCCCTTCTTTATGTTTCATTATGTGCCTTTTGCTTTTTTTTTGGTGTCATATCCAAAGAATTACCAAGACCCATGTCAAGGAGTTTTTTTCCTATATTTTCTTCCAGGTGTTAGGTTTCAGGCCTTACATTTAAATCTTTAATCCATTCTGAGTTAATTTTTGTGAGTGGTGTAAGATAGCAGTCTTCTTTCATTCTTTTACATGTAAATATCCAATTTTCCCACACTCTTTATTGAAGAAACTGTCTTTCCTCCGGAGAGTATTCTTGGCTCCCTTCTCAAATATTGATTGTAGATGCTTGGTTTTATTCCTGGGCTCTTAATTCTTTTCCATTGGTCTATTTGTTTGTTTATGCCAGTACAATACTGTTTTGATTACTATAGCTTTATAGTATACCTTGAAATCAAAAAGTGTGATGCTTTTCACTTTGTTCTTTCTCAGGCTTGCTTTGGTTATTCAGTGTCTTTTGTAGTTCCATATAAATTTTAGGATTCTTTTTTCTACTTTTGTTAAAAATCCCATTAGAATATTAATAATGATTGCATTGAATCTATCAATCATTTTTGGTAGTATAAGATCTTAACAATATTAATTCTTCCAATCCATGAACATGGGATACCTTTGCATTTATTTATGTCTTTGATTTCTTTCAAAAGTCTTATAGTTTTCAGAATAGTGATCTTTCACCTCCTTGGTTAAGTTTATACCTCAGTATTTTATTCTTTTTGGTGCTATTGTAAATGGGTTCATTTTTATATTTTTTTTTCTCAGATAATCCAGTTAGTGTATAGAAGTATTACTCATTTTGCTTGTTAATTTTGTATCCTGCTACTTTACTGAATTAATTAATTAGATCCAACATTTTTTTTCTAGAGTCGGATTTTCTATATATAAAATCATGCCATCTGCAAATAGAGTCAGTTTTACTTCTTCCTTTTCAATTCTGATGCTTTTTATTTTTCTCTTGTCTGATTCCTCTGGCAAGGACTACCATACTGTCTTGAATAGGAGTGGTGAGAGTGTGCCCCTCTTTCCTGATCTTAGAGGATAAAACTTTCAACCTTGCACTATTAAGTATGATGTTAGCTGTGATGCTTATCATTTATGGCCTTTATTATATTGAGCTGTGTTCTTTCTATACCTAATTGGTTAAGAGTTTTTATCATGAATGGCTGATAAATTTTGTCAAATGCTTTTTCTACATCTGAGATGATGATTTTTTTCTTTCATTCTATTAATGTATGTATTACACTGCTTGATTTGTGTATTACACTGATTGATTTCTGTATGTTGAAACATCCTTGCATCCTAGGTGTAAATTCCATCTGATCATGGTGAATGATTCTTTTAATGTGCTGCTGAATTTATTTTTCTAGTATTTTATTGAGAATTTTTCATCTATATTCATCAGGGGTATTGATCCATCGTTTTCTTGTGGTGTCATTTCATGGCTTTAGTATCAGGTAATGTGGGCCTCATAAAATAAGTTTGGGAGTGTTTTCTCCTCTTTGATTTTTTGGAAGAGTTTGAGAAGGATTGGCATTAATTTTTAAATGTCTGAGAAGTTCACCAGTGAATCCATTTGGTCCTGGGCTTATCTTCATTGTGGAATTTTTGATTACTGAGTCAATCTCCTTACTAGTAATTAGAATATTAATAATTTAAGTTTTTTTCTGATTCAGTGTTTGTGTGTTCCAGTATGTATTTGGTAGGTTCTATGTTTCTAAGAGTTTTCTACTTCCTTTAGGCTGTCCGGTTTTTTGGTGCATAGTTGTTTATACTCTTCTCTTAGGATCCAAAGCATTTATGTGGTATCAGTTGTAATCTCTCATTGTTCATATATAATACTGGTGATTTGGGTCTTCTCTTTTTATCTTGGTTAATTTAGCTAAAGTTTTGTCAAACTGATATTTTAAAGAACCAAATCAAAGTTTGGTTAATATTATCTATTGTTTTCCTGTTCTCAATTTTATTTATTTGTTAAGTTTTTATTTAAATTCCAGCTAATGTACAGTGCAATATTAACTTCAGGAGTACAATATAATGATTCAACACTTCCATACAGCACCTGGTGCTCATCACAAGTGCACTCCTTAATTCCCATCACCTGTTTAACCTATCACCCCACCAACCTCACTTTTTGTAACTATTGGTCTGTTCTCTATATTAAGAGTCTGTTTCTTGGTTTGCCTCTCTTTCTCTTTTCTTCCCCTTCGTTCATTTTTTCATTCTTAAATTCCACATATGAGTGAAATCATATGGTATTTGTCTTTCTCTGACTGACTTATTTCGCCTAGCATTATACTATTTAGCTCCATCCATGTCATTGTAAATAGCAAGATTTCATTCTTTTTCTTTTTAGAAAGCATGAGAGAACAAGAGCGAGCATGAGTAGGGGGAAAGGGCAAGACCACAAGCAGACTCCATGCCCAGTGGGGGCTCCATCTCACAACCCTGAGATCATAACCTGAGCCAAAACCAAGAGTCAGATGCTCAAAGGACTGTACCACCCAAGTGCCCCACACTAAACTTCCTTTAAAAAGTATTTTAAATTTTTTCTCTGACATTTTACAGATCTCTGTATTTTTAAGGTTAGTTACTAGAGATTTGCTAGTTTCTTTTGGTGGTGTCATATATACCTGATTTTTCATGACCCTTGATTCCTTATATTGATATCTGCACATTTGAATAAGTGGTCTCTTCTTAGGACTTTGTAGGTTTGCTTTGGCAGACATAGTTCTTTACCAGACAGCGCAGATTCAGTTTCTGGATTTAGACTGCTGCATTAGTCTGCTGCTAATGTCCTTGGGCAGGTGAGGCCTGCTATTAGGGTCTCTTTTTGGGTGAGGCAACCATCTGAGCTCTGAGGTCAGGGTGTGTGGTGTGTCTCTGGCTGAGTCTGTAGGATGGGCTTTGTGGCTTCCTGCAATCTCTGGGAAGGATTATTAGATGTTGAGGACTGGGTACTATATTTAGTAGCAGGTGGGGCTATGAATTAGTTTTCCTGACCTGGTGGGGCAACAGGACAGGACCCAGGGCCTGCATGGCTCATTGTTTGGGGACCCAAATCAGACCAGGGTGTGCACTGAATATCCTGGTCACATAAGACCACTGGTTTTGCTCTGTAGATAGGGAAAGCCATGGGCTGTGTTTTCTTTTTTTTTTTTAATTTTATTTTTATTATTTGCCCAAGGGGTACAGGTCTGTGAATCATCAGGCTTACATCTTTCACAGCATTCAC
The DNA here is from genome assembly GCA_002007465.1 of Ailurus styani. Taxonomy (NCBI): domain Eukaryota; kingdom Metazoa; phylum Chordata; class Mammalia; order Carnivora; family Ailuridae; genus Ailurus; species Ailurus styani. The sequence continues at coordinate 189,207 of LNAC01001289.1, forward strand.
CAAAGCACAAACCCTCCCCAATGTCCATAACCCATCCACCTTTCTGTTCAAGTGCCACTGTCTGTAGGGTTGTTGAATACGCTATGCAGCTTCTGTGCTCTGGTAAGCTTCCCCGATCAGGCAGGCTAAAGGGTGTATTCAGTAATAAGCAGGATATGCAATAAGCTAAAAATTAGTTTCCCTTCCTAAGTGCAGTAGGAGAAGCAGCTCTAAAAGGAGAGCTCTTTATTTGTTGCCTGAACTCAAGCCTACCCATACCCCAAATTCCCTGGCTGAATACAACCTCCAGTTTTGCTCTCCACACTATGATTTCTGTCTGCCCTTCTCTCAGCTTGAGAACTGCTGCGTTGCACAGCTCTCAGGTCTTTTTAACAGCCCTTCTGGTCAAATGAAACTCTCTACAGTAGGTAAGGTTATGTCTCAGTCCCCTTACCTGGGTTGGAGAGGGGAGGGGGTGCTCTAGGCTACTGTCAATTTTCCAAAAATTCTCTCTATTTGGAAGAGGCTGGGAGCTACCTTCAGCCAATTCTATAACATAATCCCACTGCCTATGCATAGCAGAGGAATCCTCCATGCTCGGTATTGGCTTTGCTCTGGCGGTGATCTACTCTGCCTGTTCCCCTCTTGGCTCAAGCACCACTGGGATGCACAGTTTCCGGGAATTCTCACCAGTCCTTCTGGTCAGATGGGACTGGAAAGCACTTTTCACAGGGTGGTGGGTGGGGTTATAACTCAGCACCTTGCCAGGGTGTGGGCATCAGCACTAGGGCCAGCAAAACTCCTCATTTAAGGATCCAAATCAGGTGGATCTGCACCCCACTGAGTTCCCAGGTCAGACTATATTCCCAACTTGGTGCTGCAGATGAGCAAAGTCACTGGTTGGGATTCCTGCTGAGGCCCTGCAGGTACAACTCAGTGGGCTGGTTATTATAAGCCCCTCCTTTTTCTCCCTTAGGCAGATTCCCAGTGGTTGGTTTATGCAAATTCCCCTGCAATCCTCATGGTGTGAGACCAGAGTAGGGGCTTCCACAAAGCTGGGGAGGGCTTGTTGCCCTCCCTGGGTTCTCTCTTCCCATTGAAAGAACCAGAGGCTCTGATGAGATCTCTGTGTGGTGATGAACTGGCCTGGAGGAGGGGCAATATTCAGTCAACATGTAGCTGCTTCTCTTACTCTTCTAATGTAGTCTGTCTTGGATTTTGTGGTACAGTAGAGTGGGGCTTCAGCCTCAGTGCCATGTCCTAGGGTTCTCTCAGTGGTGCCTTGTCTGTGAATAGTTATTATTTTTTCTTCTTTTGAGGAGGATCAAAATCAGGAATGACTTCTATCTCACCATTTTAGTGACATCACTCTCAGCAGTGTTTGGATTAGATTTATTCCCTACATACGAGCAGCAATTAACAATTCCAATTATCTTCCATGTATAGTAGCTCATTTCAATCCTAGTATTCCCTGGAAGTTTTCATATTATATTCATGTTACACTGAGGTTAACTGACTCCCCAAGGTCCTACAAGTGAAATCATTGTATGACCCAGATTAGAACTCGTTATTCTTGCTTCCCAGTTCCTGTATCTTGTTCATACTTGTTCAAACTTGTTACCATTCACACTTGTTCAAACAACCACCAGCTTTCCCTATGACCATGTTGATATCTCATTCTTCTCATGGGTTTGGACAGGGAGTAATCTGAATCAAAGCCTCTCATATGGTCACATATTAATACTTATAAGAAGCAGTGGTGATCTGCCCAAGGTTCAGACTATGCTGCATCTGTCATCATGGCTCTTTCAGGGGGATTTTAGTATGGTTGTTACCTAAAGCCAAAGTGTATAGAACAAATTCCCAGCTGAGACATCATCAACTTGAGCACCAGCCTTGGGTACCATCTCCCACTGACCTTAACCTGGGAGAGGACTTCTAGTGCCATAGAAGCCTGGAAAAGTTGGTTGTAGCTCATCATAGGAGACCAGCATAGCATAAATGTGGCTTGAGAAAATTAGACAGTTTCAGAGTCAGTATTAGCTAGTCCTCACATCAGCACAGAGGGGCTTTGGTGATGAATAAGGCCTTGGATTTCACTGGCTGGTACTATTTCTACTAGGGTCTCACTAGCTTTCTACTTTGCCAATAAACATTTATTAAACTTTCCAAGTTTTCCCATGAAGAGATAGGGAGGGGACTGGCATTATTATAGGCTAGACCTGTGTTTCAGAAAGGGGTCCCAGCTTGAAGTATATAAAGATGCTAGAGCTCTTGCCCAACATGACACTAGTAGGCACAAAACTACATCTGCTGGAATGCAGCATCCTAAACCTCCAGTCTGGTGCAGGGTTGTCCTGAGACCATGATAAAATGTAGTGGTCTGCAATGTGACCTAGCAGTGTTATTATTACCCTTCATGGACTTCTGTTCATTTCATTTGAAACTTAAGTGATCTGAAAAAAGGTCTGTAGGCTTTGGAATAGTGTGAGTAAATGTGCTGTTGTGTAGCAAGGCTGGAGAATGGCTCTAAGCATGAGCAACTCTAAGATCCTGGGTCTGCAGGAAGTTGACCTGGAATGGAGTCATCAACTCTAGGGGCCAGCAAGTGGCTTTCCCCAAAGCAGCTCAAGTGTACTGTTATCAACTTTCTGAAATTATATGTCAGGAAGATGATGGCATGTAGCCAGGTTCTCAGCTAGATGATAGGTTATGCCTCCCACATCACCTCTTAGGTCCAGAGTTACTATACTCACCACCCATCCTAATGGGTAGAATGCTTAGACAGGAAAAATAAATTTGCTCTGTATCTCATTGTGGCCTTTTGTATTTCTGGGTCTTCGTGCATCTGTCTTGAATGTCCTTTCCTTTGCCTGGCAAATTCTGAACATCCTTTAAATCCCAGCTCAAAAGTTATTTTATTTAATAAGCATTTGCTGAGTTTGGACTATAGTTTTATTTCTACATAGTGGTGTACAGGGGCAGCTTCTCTTTATAGGGCTTAGTCTCATGGGAAATTGCAATGATAAATGTTGGGGTGGTGAAAGCAATACAGAATGGAGTGAAAGCAAACACATAGCTGCTTTGTGATGGACGACAAGGCATGACAGACATGACCTTTCAGGTGCAAACTGAGGGATGAGTAGGGATCAAACAGGTCAAGGCAGGAAGGGAAGGAATATTCTAGACTGAGAAGACACCGTCTCAGGATATAGTAGTACTTGATGTGCTATTGATATGGCTGATCCATTGTAAGTGAGGCAGGCATTGTGGTAAGGAGACTGAGCAAGACTTTTAAGGCCAAGGTTATATTTTGAATTTTATTTTATGTGCAGCAGATACCACTGAAGGGTATTAAACAGGCAAGTGACATAATCTGGTTTACAGTTTAAAAGGCTAGCCCTGTAGTGATCCAGGTGAGATCATGATGAAGGCTTCGACTGGGGTGCTGGTAATGGTAGTGAGGAGGAGGCGGTACAATATAAAATTTAAATTAGAGGCTGAGTGCACATGATTGTCAGATGTGCTGAATGTGGGGATGAAAGAGAGGTGTCAGGATTTATTTCTGTGTTTTTGAATTGAGCATCTGGGCAAATGCTACTGCTTCTGTTTATTGATAAAGGAATGACCAAGGGAAGGATTGCATGGGTTGAGGAGTCAAGAGTTTTGCTTTGAACATATTAAATGTGACATGAGAGAACTAAACTAGAGATGTTGATTTGCCAATCAACAGCATAAAGGAGATGTTGCAGTTTTTATACATGTCTGCAAATTCTTTGGCACTCCTATTAATAGGTAAGGTCTGTGACCCTCCTCTTGAATCTGGGCTGGCCTTAATAACTCTGTTGTAACCAACAGAATGCAAATACTTCCAAGGTTAGGACAATAAAAGCCATGCAGCCTCTAACTGTTTCTGTCAGAACACTGATACCCATGAGGCTTCTTCTAGAGATGTTCCCTCTAGAAGCCACAAGGAAAGGCCATGCTTAGATGCTCCAGTCAACAATCCAAGTTGAATCTGTCCTTCAACCATCACAGCCCAGCTGCCAGACATATGAATTAAGGATCCTCCCTCCTGGTTTGGCACCCAGAACCTCCCTCATCTTCTTTGTTTAGAACGCAAAATTTTTCCTGTTGGACAGGACTGGAGCTGAGTGCTAATATGTCTATATCTCACCACAAAATCCCTTTCACATGGAGATTTGAAGTAGATTCTCCATCTCCAGATGTTTTAGTCAATTAAGTCACCCCTGCTTATTTGAGTCTTCCTTTGTGAGGTCCTGGACATTTTGGAACAGAGACAACCCATTTCTGATGAGCCCTGTCTACTTTCCTGACCCATGGAAATAATAAAAGTTATTTTATGCTACTAAATTTGGGGGTAGATTGTTACATAACAAAGGTTAATTGAAATATATAGTCACCAAAGCTATCAAGACAGATGAGATCATTCAGGGAGAGTGTGTAAAGTGATAAAAGAGCAAAACACTTTAGGGAACCCTAGCCTTTAAGAGATGAGAGAATTTGAATAGGAAAATCATGACAAACAAAAAGGTAGCAGGGGAAAAATAGGGGCATCAGGAGACTGTGGTGTCATAGAAACCAAAAAATAAAGTCATCATCAGTAGCGTGAGATCTGCTGATAGGTCAAGTATGATAACTGAAAAAAATGCCGGTAGGTTTTAGTTAACTAAGGAAGTGGTGACTCAGCAGGAGTCACCTCACTGACAGCAGGTAATAGAAGTAGAATTCTTTTAGAAGAGAGGAGCAGAGATGAAGCACAAAGGAAAGACTGGTCTTAGAAGGGAGGCCACCTTTTGTCTGTGACAGAAAGGAAGGGAGTGATAATATGTGAAGATCCTACGATTTCTATTGAGTTGTTCACAAGAAATTTAGGGAGTTCCTTCTGATGGGTTCTGTTCTCTCCAAAGCTGAACCTTCAGAGAGAAAAACAAAGGGGGAGGTGTTTTTTTTCTTTTGTTCCCAATACGTGCTCTTGGCTTACCTGAGGGACCCCTGCCTGATGGCAGCATCCCCTTAACCTTCTCAGTGTAGGACACAGCTTTTCTCATGATGGGACTAGAGCCGGGTTACTAATAATCCTATACCTCATTACACAAGACTCTGCCACACCAAACTCAGGCCAATCATATAGTGTGGGGTCTGAGGAGGTCACTACTAGACCTGAGTTTGGCTCCTGCATTCCCGTGTTTAGCCATCTCATTGTCTTGGTGTTTAGCCAAATTCTTTTGAAGCTGTCAATCTCTATGAGTTGTGTGACAGGCAACCAAAAGATGGGGTTTGTGTTTCTGAGGTGGGCTGAAGTAGGAGCCCCAGGATGTGGCAACATGCAGAGATAGAGTGGGCCACTAGGGCATACTCTGTAGACTTGGCTCTGATCAGAACTCTCTTTTACTAATTGGGAAACTAAGTCTGAACTCAGGGGAGGGACTTGCCCAACATCATCACACAACATCTGTGATGGGATTAAGCCCTACCTAAAATTCAGATGTTCATTCTTCTCAGTGTTTTTCCCATGATATTAAATTGTTGGAGCTCCAGAAGCAAGGCAGAAGCAAGGCAAAACAGATCCAGGTGTCTCTCTGATGGAAAAGGGTAGGAGGCCCTAGAGGGCAGTTTGCCCAGTCAACAAGGGCAGGCACCCTTAGCCCTATTCTAGTGAATGGTCATATGATTAACATTTCTAGGCAAAAGAGAGCCTGTGTAATTCAAAGCTGTCAAGACTGAGACTGAAGAAAGATCCCTGCCTCCAATTCTAGGGTCTCTTTGACAGAGTTTCCCCTAATTGTGTTCTTCCTTTTCCATTTCCCTTCTTATTTGTTCCACTTTTGGCTAGACTTACTGGAAGGATTCAGAGTTCCAGAGGGCCAGCTCAGACTGGGAAAGCCTCTGAAGGGTGTCATAATGCAGATGCATCCTAGATGGGCCAGTGGGTTATGCTTGTGAATTTCAGTGGTTCCTGGTACTCAGCCATGCCTTTCCACTCCTGCCCTCAGTAGTTTAACACAAGGAACTAATAGGTCATTAAATGAACCCTCCAAATTTAAAAGCACATATAAGCAAACAATTATTTAAGTAGAAAAAATATATTTAAAATGACTTAAAACAGAGCATTATTAGTACCTGGATGCTCTTAGAGTTGCTTTAGAAGGTTGCACATTGCTTTTGTTTCCATTAATCTCCTCTGATTATGATTTATCTAGTTTCTTCACCACCACCACCCTGAAGAAACCATCCCCTATGAAGCTCTGATCTAAATTAGCATTTATTTATTTATACTTATTTTTTTTAAAAGATTTTTTATTTATTTATTTCACAGAGGGAGAGAGATCACAAGGAGGCAGAGAGGCAGGCAGAGAGAGAGGGGGAAGCAGGCTCCCCGCCGAGCAGGGAGCCCGATGCGGGCCTCGATCCCAGGACCCTGAGATCATGACCTGAGCCGAAAGCAGAGGCTTTAACCCACTGAGCCACCCAGGCCCCCTTATTTATACTTATTGAGTGCCTATTATGTGTTAGGCATTCTTCTAGCAGCTCTTAGAGCTGCCACTATGGATAGGCCTCTGGTGCTCTAAATATCATTAAATACTTGAGTCCGGAGATACCAGTCCCAGTTTGGGAAATGGCTTCAAACTCTAGGGAAGTTCAGCAACAGAAATGCTGATGGGAATAGCTTGAGATTTCCCCTAAGACTAGGGGAATAGTTTTCAGTGGCAAAGTGGTTTCAGAGGTTTCTCAAGGAAACAACCATTAAAATATATACAGTTTTGCCAAAGAGGCTGCCATCTGTATTTTTCCTGGCTGTTCTGGGGGCATGGTTGAACTGGTCAAGGGACAGTGAGATTGTTGCAGCAGCAAGGCATCCATCAGATGACCACAGGGCTGGAAGATGCAACGAGGGTCAGATTGGCCAAGTCACAAGAAAACTTTTTATTTGATTTGAAATGCTCTCCCAAAGAGATTTCCCTCATCATTTAGGAGCCAGGTGATTTCTTCAAGCAGGTCCCATGAGATTATTTCCTAGATTTTTCCTAACTCTAAGAAATAAGGGTCATCATCCATTTCCCAACACATGGATCAACCAATCATACATCCACTCTGCCTAATAACTATTACCCAAGGGAACTATTGCCTAAGAAAAATAGTAATCAATTGGAAAGTGAAAGCCTTTAGAATTGCAATGAGAATAACTTTCCTTGTTTCCTAGGAGTGGGGAATTTAGCACAGGAAACAATGCAGGTGTTTCCTTCTCTTATTAGGTAATGAGACCTTTGAATCAATCAAAGCTATGTTTTCATATGGGTTCAATTTTGGATCAACTGTAATAGGTCTCTTGTTCTGGGGATAACCTTTTCCCAGCTTATTTCAATAGTGTTAAGAAGTAGAAAGTAGGGGCGCCTGGGTGGCTCCGTGAGTTAGTCCTCTGTCTTAGGCTCAGGTCATGATCTCAGGGTCCTGGAATCGAGCCCCTCATCAGGCTCTCCCCTCAGCAGAGGGCCTGCTTCCCCCTCTCTCTCTGCCTGCCTCTCTGCCTACTTATGATCTCTCTCTCTGTAAATAAATAAATAAAAATCTTTAAAAAAAGAAGTAGAAAGTAAGGGTGACTTGGGAGTGGGGATGAAAGACGAATAACCAAAAAAAAAGTCTCTTGGGGTGACTCAGTGGCTCAGTCAGTTGAGTGTCCAACTCTTGATTTTAGCTCAGTTCATGGTCTCAGAGTCATGGGATCAAGCACTACATCCCACATCAGGTTCTGCACTCTTCAGAGAGTCTGCTTGAGAGAATTTCCCTCTCCCTCTGTCCTTCCCCCTGCTCGTGCACACTCTTTCTCAAATAAATAAATAAATCTAAATTTAAAAAAAAAGCTCTCCAGTCTGAGTACAATTCAGAAGTTTAATAAACAGCCACTAAACATTGCACCAAAGCATTTGGAAACACAATTTCTACAGAAAGGCAAAGGTCAGGCTTTCATTCTAAACTCCTTTAGATGATCATTAACAGCCCCACCCACCCCACCACCCCCCATCCCCACATAATCACAACACTACACTCTTCTAGTCATGAAATTGCCTACAGACATACTCTTAGAAATAATGGGACTGGCATGCATTATCCCAGCAATGGCATAGAAGCAGGGGATGATGGGAAGGATGGGTGCAAAGGCAACCAGTGGCTAATGATAGAACCCTTAGGAGCTTTGTTTAGGGAGTGGGCAGGGACAATCTGATTTTGGTGCCATCTGTGGCTTTACTTGGGGCTTCTGGGATAATCTGGACTAGTGGCTGGGACTGCCATCCTAAACAATATCACTCCATTGAGCCATGACTATTAGAAGTGGTCTCTTAGGTGACACATTATGACTTCTTTCTACAAATCTTTTTGGTGTCCAACCAAACTGCATTCAGGAGTCAGCAGGACTGTAGAGATCATGCTGATTCAGAGGTCAAGTGGATCTGGCTTCTCAGTCCTGTCTTCTATTTGGTCTTTAGAAAGGGACCCATGATAGTTCTCTATTATAAACACTTGTAAGTTACCAAGGCAAGTCATTCGAACATCGGAGAGTCAGTTTATCTACCTTATAAAAATTTTACAATTATAATACATTAAGAACAAATGAGATCAAATGACTCCCAAGTAATATATTAATAAAATGGTAATAATGATTCACTTGATTCAAAAGTCAACTAGACTACAATTCACCCCTCTAAGAATTGGCATCAACAGAGGACCAGAGTTCTCTGACAGAGTGAGAACATAGTTCTTAGGCTTGGGCTAGCATTTAGGGTGCGGGGACATGGAAGGAAGAAGTGGACTTTACCTGCCAGTGGCCCTCTCTTTTGAGCCAGACTTTAAGCTTTTACCACCCAGCCCAAATCTCTTGCCCCATCCAGTATTTGAATAGTTGGCTTGGCAGGAAAGATAATTTCCTACCTAATTAAAAAAATATTGTGTAGACATTTGATCTAGATCTTTCTGTTTCAGTTTGCCCCTTTTTAGTATAAATTACAAAAATACTTGATCATTTTCCTGAAGAATTTGCAGGTGGTAATGAGTCCAAACTAAGCATTGTCCAGCTGGCTACAAAGGGAGTCAAAGGGCTTTTCTGAAGGAGAGATATACCAAAGAAGATATTATTTTCCTGAGGGACTGACCATGACAGAGCATCACTCATCTTGGGGCCAGGCTGGCCTAGTTGGTTCTATCTGTTTTGGCCATATATCATTGACATTGGTGAGCCTCAACTCTCCCCACGAACCTCCAAGTCAATGAAGAGGCTGGGGCCAGGTTTAGAGGTTAGCACTGGCTCCTGCCTTTGCTAGCAGTATGCTTGCATAGTGGGCCCTGCTGTAGGTAAAGCAAATAAGTAGCAGGCCAGGACTACTTGGGATAGCCTGGCTTGTGAATGAGTCTGAATCATCTGATCTGGACCAGTGAAGAATCCTCCTTGGTCTGGACCACTCAAATAGCCAAGGTTCCCACTACAAGTAGTAGAGTCTCCTGTTCTTTCTGCAGTGGGCAGAGTGCAACATAACACATGCAGTGCCCTCAGCTGGGGGAGACTGGCAGACTAAGATGAGCAACTGAACAAATGGCAGTGTTTGGCTCTGATGAGGGTACACTCAACAATGTCAGAAGGACAAGTAATTTTTCTGTTATTTTTTCATTAAGATTCATAAATATGAATTGAGAGTCATAGCTTGGTAGAGAGTTAAAAAGAGGAATCCTGAAACACAGAAAGGGGAGCCCTGGGGTTTAGGTGCCTGGATGCTTCCTAGGGTATACAGTGTTCTGGTTGCTGCATCACCACTATCTAGTGTTTGCGGATCATGCCCTTGATAGCTGACTCCCGGTTGACATAGGTGGCCCAGTAGACCAGATTAAAAATGGCAAAAAGCACAGGAAAGATGATGCGGGAAATTTTGTCAACCTTGCTGACACTGTTGTAGGTCTTGGTCTCAGTCGGGATGTCCTGCACGTAAGTGGTCTTGGGCGAAGCAATAATTGTCGGGGTTGAGGAGGCACTGGGAGCAGCGCCCTTGGAGATGGTGGAGAACTCAGTGTCCTTGGCCAGATTGATGGGATAGGTGGTTCCCACGATGTTGAAGGTGGTGCTGGTTTTCTTTGTTGGGGCTGCTGGTGTTTTCTTCTAAGAGCCAGAAAAAGTAGGGGAGAAGGGGGGACAAAACAAAAGCTAATTAATTCATTACACAGAGCACCTTCAGAGACTGTAGGGAGGAGGAGACATGAGGGAAGTTAAGAAACAGAGGCCAGGAAGCCAGTAGCACTGAGTAGCCAGGTTTGTGTCTAAGGATAATTGAAGATGATCTTGAAAACAGAAAACTTGCATCATCCTGGTTTACTAGCTATGTGGCTTTGGCCAAGTCACTTCTCTTTGTGTTTTAGTCTCTTCATCTGTAAAATGAAAATCAAAATATTTGGCAGGGCTGTTGAGAGGATCAGATGAAAGAATGGTGGTAACAATCACTGGAAAATTGTGAAATGTTGGTCGCATGTAGGGTCTTATATATTCATGTGATTTGATCCTCACAGTAACCCTATCAAGTAGGTAGGTGAGATTACTCCCATTTGACAGATGACAAAACTCAGCCTCAGACTGAGTAGCAGAGCCCACACTAGCCACCTGGGCTCCTGACTTTTATCCAGGGCTGTACTGTGTTGTTTTCTATAGGTGCGAGACACTTTTTGGTTACCCGAGAAATAACTCCAAAAGGCTTCAACCATCAAGTGGCACATCCCCTGTGAGGAAGAGAGCTATGTGAGTCTGGAAGTCATTTCAACTTAAAGACACAATAAATACTATGGCATGTTTACATGCATCATTACAACAGTATCTCACCCTTCATGCACTGTAAATGTGTTCAGCAAGCTAGGGGGCACACCAGGGTTTTTCACTCATACGTGGCTGTAGGCAGCAGCCAAGTCCTCCCCAGGGAGCTATGCAAATGTTTTCCTCTGACACAGCAATCCCCTGGCTGTTTCTGCCTTTGTTATGATGCTGCCCTTTGTTATTTTTCTTTTTTCAGAAAAAAAAATTCAATGAGAAACAAACATGCACACATGTGCCCATTTGTTCCCACATATATGATTTGCGTACATATGGACCCTCCATGAAGAAAAGAGGAAACAAAACTCAGGTCTAGAACAGAAGAGAGTGGCTGAGCTCATAGTCTATAGTGTTTGCTGCCTCCCTCTGCATTCTGGTCTTTTCTTCTTTCTATCCCTTTTTTTTTTCTAGGGAAAAGTTGGGGATAAATGAGCTTCAGAAATGCCCAAGAGTATTTGATAAAAGGTGATAACTACTTGCATTGCCCTAATTTCACACACCTCATTTGTTCCCTTTCTCAGTGTTATTTTGCTTCCCAGCATCTGTATTTTTCTTTGCTCTACTTCTTGTTTCCTTCCAGGGTTTCTCTACTCCTAGCTTCTCTTACTGACCCTTTTCCCCTAATTTCTTTCTTTTCTTTTTTACATCAGAATCCCTACCTATTTAATCTTTTCCCCCTTTAGACCATACTGCCATTTACCTTCCTGATTTTAGTATAACTTTGCCAAGTATTTACTGAATATCTACTGGGTCAAAACTATGCTAGGCATTTAGGGATAGGTGGGAAGGTTAAAAGATGAATCCATTTCAGTCCCTGTTTTCCAGGAGTTTACAGTCCATTGGCAGAGAGCGGTGTAGGAACACATTAGTGCTATATAATATGACCAGAGTTCTAACAGATATGAGCAAATTATAACAGATATGATAGGAAATCAGTAAAATGAGGGTCAAAGCACCTACAGATGTTGGAAAAGGTAGCTCGGAAAAGGCAACGAAGTTTGTGAACTGTATCATAGAATATAAGCAGGAGCTCATCAGATGAAGATGCAGTACGGGTTAAGGGCACTGCTTGTTTGAAGGGATGACAAGAAATCTGCTGTAACTGTATCATGGTGTACATGGCAAAGGACTTGTATGTCATGCTCTCCTGTTCTGCCTGCCCATGCTGACTTTAGAGTTTTCAATCAGAGAGGGGGTGTGGGATAAATGAGAGAGTGTTGGTATAAGTACATGAACCATCTCAGTAATAGGACTTTTATAAAATACAGCTCTTTCTAAGAATTGCAGCCATGGGGCACCTGGGTGGCTCAGTGGGTTAAAGCCTCTGCGTTAGGCTGAGGTCATGATCTCAGGGTCCTGGGATCATGCCCCACCTCAGGCTCTCTGCTCAGCGGGGAGCCTGCTTCCTCCTTTCTCTCTGCCTGCCTCTCTGCTTACTTGTGATCTCTCTCTGTCAAATAAATAAATAAAATCTTAAAAAAAAAAAGAATTGTAGCCACATTGCTACAAGTGGAAGGGGACAGAGCTCTAAGACTTCTAAGAACCTTGCGAATGCCTTGAATGCTACATGGGACTCATTTATAATTAGCAACTTCATTGTGTGAATAGAGGCCTGCTGCTAAATGCCTTTGCTATTAAATAGCATTTTACTTGACTTCTTACTTATTAATTTGCTTAGTAATCTCTTTTTTTTGTGGATGGAAAAAGAAAAAAGGAGAAAGGAAAGAAAAGAACCCCACTACCTTGACTTTGCTAGAAGCTTTCATATTATTCCATTTAGTCAACATATAAGCTGGTTATGACCAAGTCCCTGAAACAGTCATTCCAAACAGCAAATGCTTTCTTTAGCTTCATAAGTCCTTTTTGTTCTATAGGTGAGGAGAAGCAGCAGTTGATTTAATCTCAGATTTTTAAACCAATAAAGGAAAATTACCTTTTAATTTCCCTTGCCCTTTCCAACATGGCACATTTTAGTCAACCATTCTAATTTTTACCTAAATTGTCAAAGAAATCAAAATAAAAGCTGTACTGTCAAGAAGACAGAAACAGGATGCAGAGATTAATAATTAATATTTATTCATTTCTGTGTCTAGTTTTCAGTATTTCCCTATGTTCGGAAATTTGATAGATAAAAACTAGACTTAGTTTTGACCAAGTTGTGATTCTATTCCTTCATTCCTAGCCAAGTGCCTGACTTAGGCATGTGATAGATGTTTAGTGAATAAAAAGATGACGCTCCCCCCATTAAAGATTCTTAATGTGATTTTTCTGTTTTTTCCTCCTTAGTCTTGGCCTCTCCTATACAGAGAATATATCTCCATAGTTCAGCTGGCAGTAATTCCCACACCACCAAACTGAAACTAAGCCCTCCAAATTCCCTCAAGCAGTACGACTCCCAAGACAACTTTCCTTCTAGAAATTCGCCTCATGTGGATTTTGGGATGAGGCAATGAAAACTTTCATGGACCAATGCATGGCCAACTCAAGGGTTTTCCTCAGATGGCATTCCTGTCTGTTGTTTTAGAAGTGCTAATTACAGGGTTAGTTGAAGCCCTGAATGTACTTGATACTCAGCCAGGACCTCAGATTATATGCAGATATGGCCCAGTGCCTCTGAATTCACCCCATAACAGAGATTCAATTTTTCCAAACCCCAGTTTTCAAAAGTGGAGCAAAGTAATGGCATATATGCTACAAGGGAATCAAAGACAAATCAAAGAAGTGGCAAAAAAAAATCCAGGACCAGATGGCTTCATGGGTAAATTCTACCAAACATTTAAAGAAGAGTTAGACCTATACTTCTCAAATTATTTTTAAAAGTTGAAGAGAGAACACTTCCAAACTCATTTTATTAGGTGAGCATTACATTGATATCACAAGCAAAGACGCCACACACACATATTATAGCCCAAGATCCCTGATGAACGTACATGCCAAAACCCTCAACAAAATATTAGCAAATCATATTCAACAGTACATTAATTAAAAGGAGCATATAGCATGATCAAGTGAGGTTGATTCCAGTGATGGAAAGATGGTTCAAATTCCACAAATCAATGAATGTGATACACAACGATAACAAATAAAGGATAAAAATCATGATCATCTCAATAGATGCAGAAAAAAGCATGTGACAAAATTCAACATTCATTTATGATAAAAACTCTCAACAAAGTGAGAATAGAAGCATACCTCAACATAATAAAAACCATATATGACAAGCACGCAGCTAACATAGCCAAAGGTGAAAAGCTGAAAGGCTTTTCTCTAGGATCAGGAATAAGACAAGGATGTCCATTCTCACCACTTTTTATTCAACACAGTATTACAGGTCCTAGCCTCAGCATAAAATAAATAAAAGTCATCCCAATTAGAAAAGAAGTAAAACTGTCATTATTTGCAGATGACATGATACTATGTATAGAAAGCCCTAAAGACTCCACTAAAAAACTACTAGAACTAATACATTCAGTAAGGTTGCAGGATACAAAACTAATATGCAGAAATCATTTGCATTTCTATACACTAATAATGAGCTAACAGAAAGACAAATTAAGAAAACCCCATATGATTTCACTCTTATGTGGAATTTAAGAAACTAAACAAATAGATGAACATAAGGGAAAGGAAGGAAAAATAAAATAAGATGAAAACAGAGAGGGAGACAAACCATAAGAGACCATTAACTATAGGAAACAAACTGAGGGTTGCTGGGGTGGGGAGGGGTAATTGGGTGATGGGCACTTAATGTAATGAGCACTGGGTTTTTATGCAAACAATCATTAAATTGCACCTCTGAAACTAATAATATAGTATATGTTGATTAAATTGAATTTAAATAAAAATTTTTAAAAATGCAAAAAAAGAAAATAATTTCATTTACAATTTCATTACAGTTTGAGGTTCCTCAAACATAAAAAATAATAAAATACCCAGGAATAAATTTAACCAAGGGGGATTTATGACATTGATGAAAGAAATTGAAGACAACACAAATGGAAAATTATACTGTCCCATGGATTCAGAGAATTAAAATTTTAAAAATGTCCATACTACCCAAAGCAATCTATGGATTCAATGCCTTCCCTGTCAAAATACCAATGGCATTTTTTTCACAGAACTAGAACAAAAAATTATAAAATTTATACGAAACCACCAAAAGACCCCAAATAGCTAAGCAATCTTGAGAAAATGGAACAGAGCTGGAGGTATCTTGCTCCCTGATTTTAAAACATACTACAAAGCTATAGTAATCAAAATGGTATGGTACTGGCATGAAAATAGACAGATGAATAGAATAGGGGATCCAGAAATAAACCTATGAATATATAGCCAATTAATCTGTGACCAAAGGATATAAAAAGATCAAATGGGAAAGGCAGTCTCTTTAATAAATGGTGCTAGGAAAACTGAACAGTCACATGCAAAGGAACAAAACTGGACTACTATCTTATACCATATACAAAAATAAACTCAAAATGCATTAAAGGTCTGAGTGGAATACCTGAAAACATAAAACTTTTAGAAGAAAGCATAGGCAGTAATCTATTGTCATTAGTCTTAGCAATATTTTTTAAGACAAACCTCCTCAGGAAATGGCAATAAAAGCTAAAATAAACAAATGGAATTATATCAAACTAAAAAGCTTCTGCACAGGAAAGGAGACCATCAACAAAATGAAAGGACTACATACTAAATGGGAGTAGATATTTGCAAATCATACATCCACTAAGGGGTTAATATCCAACATATATAAAGAAGTTACACAATTTAATATAAAAAAACCTGATTAAAAAATTGGCAGAGGACTTGAAAACATACAGATAGTCAATAGACATAAGAAAAGATGCTCAACATCACTAATCAGGGAAACACAAATCAAAACTACAATGAGATATCACCTCACATTGGTCAGAGTGGCTATTTTCAAAAAGACAAAAAAAAAGGATTGATGAGGATGTGGAGAAAAGGGAAACTGCATATACTATTGGTAGGAATGTAAATAGATTCAGGTACTAAGGAAAACAATACAAAGGTTCCTCAAAAAATTAGAAATACCGTATGATCCAGTAATTCCACTACTGGGCATTTACCCAAAGAAAATGAAAGCACTCTTTAAAAAAAAAAAAGGGCGCCTGGGTGGCTCAGTGGGTTAAAGTCGCTGCCTTCGGCTCAGGTCATGATCCCAGGGTCCTGGGATCGAGGCCCACATCGGGCTCTCTGCTCAGCAGGGAGCCTGCTTCCTCCTCTCTCCTCTCTCTCTGCCTGCCTCTCTGCCGACTTGTAATCTTTCTCTCTGTGTCAAATGAATAAATAAAATCTTAAAAAAAAAAAAGAAAATGAAATCACTAACTCGAAGGGATACATAGACCCTATGGTTATTGTAGCATTATTTACAATGGCTAAGGTATGGAAGCAATCTAAGTTTCAATCAATAGATGAATGAATAAAGGAGATATGGCATATATATACAATGGAATATTAGTCATCCATAATAATTAAATCTTGCCATTTGCCACAACATGGATGGACCTAGAAGGTATTATGCTAAGTAAAATAACTCAGAAAAAAAACAAATACCATATGATTTCACTTATATGTGGAATCTAAGAAAACAGAAATAGGGATGCCTGGGTGGCTTAGTTGGTTAAGCAGCTGCCTTCGGCTCAGGTCATGATCCCAGGGTCNGCATCGGGCTCCTTGCTCAGCAAGGAGCCTGCTTCTCCCTCTGCCTCTGCCTGCCACTCTGCCTGCTTGTGCTCTCTCTCTCTCTCTCTGACAAATAAATAAAATCTTTAAAAAAAAAGAAAAAAGAAAACAGAAATAGACTCTACATACAGGAAACTTGGTTACTATAGAGGGCAAGAATTGGAGAAACAGGTAAAATAAGTGAAAATGATTAAGAGGTACCAACTTCCAGTTATAAAATAAATTATGGAGATGTAATGTACAGCATAGGGAATACAGTCAATAACATTATTTTTTATTTTATTTTTTCAGTGTTCCAAGGTTCATTGTTTATGCACCACACCCAGTGCTCCATGCAATATGTGCCCTCCTTAATACCCACCACTAGGAATCAATAATATCATAATAACTTTGGTGACAGTAACTATACTTATGGGGATCATTTCATAATATATAAAATAAATCATGGTATACACTGGAAACTAATAAGATATTGTACTATTAAGACAGTAAAATATTGAAACTAATAAGGTATTGTCAATTATACTTCAATTAAAAAAAGGCAAAAAAATCCCAAAAACAAAATGGAAAAAACCCAATGAACCTAATTTTTAAACTGGCAAAGGACTTGAATAAACATTTCTCTAAAGATATACAAATGACCAAAAAGCATTTGAAAAGATGCATAACATCACTAGTCATTAAGGAAATAAATGCAAATGAAAACCACAAAGAGAAGGGCTCCTGAGTGGCTGAATTGGCAAGGCATCTGACTTCAGTTCAGGTCATGATCTCAGGGTCATGGGATCCAACCCCACATCAGGCTCCCTGCTCAGCAGGGATTCTGCTTCTCCCTCTCTTTCTGCCCCTCCCCCTGCTCATGGTCTCTCATTCTCCTTCTCTCTCTCAAATAAATAAATAAAATCTTTAAAAAAAAGAAAACCACAGTGAGATACCTACCACCTCATAGCCATTAGGATGTCTACTATCAACAACAATAAAACAGAAAATAACAAGTGTTGGCAATGATGTGGAAAAAATGGAGTCCTTGTGCACTTTTGGGAATGTAAGATGGTGCAGCCACTATGGAAAATGGTATGTTAGTTCTTCAAAAAATTAAAAATAGAATTAAAGTGTGACCCAGCAATTCTACTTCTGGGTATATATTCCCCAAAATTGAAGGCAAGATTTCAAAGAGATTTGTACACCCATGTCCATAACAGCATAATTCCCAAGAGCCAAAAGCCAAATGCAACTGAAGTATCTATAGAGAAAATAATGGATAAGCAAAATGGGGTCTAGCCACAGAGTGGAATATTATTCAGACTTAAAAATGAAGATATTCTGACACATGCTAGGACATGAATGAATGTTGAGGACATTATGCTAAGTGACACAAGCCAGTCACAAATGAGAATTATTATATGATTCTACTTAAATAAGGTACTTAGAGTATTCAGATTCATAGAGACAGAAAGTAGAATGGTTGCTAGGGGGAGGGTGGAGGGGAAGAGGATGGGGATTAGTTGTTTAATGGGTAGTTTCAATTTGACCTCCCTGAGGGAAAGGGCCATGTTTTACTTTTCACTGCTGTACCCCAGCACCTAACACACAACCTACCATGCAGTAGATATTCAGTAAATACTTAACAAATGAATTAATAACTCTACAGTTGCTCAAAGTCCATCATTCTGTTTTCTTTGCTTTCTTAACCAGATCTTGCCAGGTGGTGTTTTAGTGCACTCACTCCCCATCATCATCAACTTCCTCAGTCACTGTAATTCAACTCTTCTACTTGTTTCTGAAAAAAAATTCTATAGCAATCGATGGATTGGTGGCATTTATAAGCTTATATTCTTGAATTCTTCTAGTCCTTCAATCTGTGCCTGCAATCTTTCTCTGTGTTCATAATCAATTCTGTTTGCTATTTCTTATAAAATCTGTTTTTAATCTTGATAATTCCTTTTATTTTCTCCATGAAGGATATAAATACCATCATATGAAATTTACTTTAACTCACTGTGTACCTTTCTATCCACCAAAACATAAATAGTATTTGAAAACAGGTTAGGGGTAAAGAAGTAGGACATCTGTCAGAGAAAATCTAAGAAGGTAAGCAATGATCTGAATAAAATGAGGAAGCAAGTCATGAAAAAATCTGACAGCAAAACTTTCAGAGAGAAAGGACAGTAGTAACAAAACACTTGCCATTGGAAGGTGAGTGACTTGTACAAAGATTATAAAGGAGGCCACTGTGACCTAAGAGTAGTGAATGATAAAAAATTAAAAAAAAAGATTGGTTTATATACCAATGAATCTTGGATCACTGAAAAAATAAAGTAAAAATATAAATTAAAAAAATAAAACACAGATTCACAAAAAAAGATTGGGATGGGGTAACTGGGTGATGGGAATTAAAGAGGGCATGTGATATGATGAGCACTGGGTGATATCCTCAACTAATGAATAATTGAACATTATGTCAAAAACTAATGATGTATTATACCTTGGCTAATTGAATTTAAATAAAAAACAACAACAATAACAAAAGAAGAATGGTAAAAGGTAACATCATAGATCTGGGACCAGATCCTATAAAGCTTTAAAAGTCATGGTAAAGATTATGGATTTTGATCCAAGTGTGTTGGGAAACCATTAAAGTATTCTGAGCAAAATTTTTCTAATTTACAATTTTAAAAAAATCATTCTGACTATTAGGTATAGATTAGATAGTGGAAGAATAAAATTAAGAGGCCAATCCAGTGAGGCTAGGAACAGATATGGAGACTTGTGTGCAAGGGAAAATATCAAGGGAAAAAGGGAACAAAAGGAAATCCTGATATATGAGAATCTAAGTGAGTATCTGGAGCTTCAGAGGAGACATCTTTAGTATAAAAGAGTGGAAGATTAATGGTCTAAAAGCAATATTGGAGTTAGGAGGATGTGAACTACACTTCTAGAAAATGGGGTGAGAATAACTTCTGTCAAACAAAAAGGCAGCAGAAAGGAAGTCTCAATTGTGAAATGGGTGTCAGCTAAGACAGGAGTTATTGGAGTAAAAAATAAATATATTCAGTGAAAAAGATGGTAATGCAGAATGGTTTATTTTCTGGTGAACAGTAATTCTTGAGAGAAGTGAGGGAAAGTTTATGAAGGATGGGAGAATAAAGTCTAGAAAAAAGCACAGTACAGTACAAAGATAAAAATTCAGGGGAGGATTAGGAGTGCCTGGGTGGTACAGTTGGTTAAGCATCTGACTCCTGGTTTTGGCTCAGGTCCTGATCTCATGGCTAGTGAGATAGAGCTCCACGTCAGGCTCTGCACTCAGTGAGTCTGCTTGGATATTCTCTCCCTCTACCCCTTCCCCCACTAACGCTCTCTCTCTTTCTCTCAAATAAATAAATATTAAAAAAAGAAGTGAGGGGAGAATAAAAAATCACCCAAGAAACTAAAATTAGGCCACTGACCATCAGTGACACAGAGGTAAGCCCTGTAGAGCATATAACCGCACATGACTACAATGAAATTTATCACGAGGCTTTGTTATCTGGTGGCCATTCCAAATATACTAATATTGGATGACTTAACTTTCGTCGTCTTCCTGGAAAAACAAAACACTAGAACAAGTATACAAGCAGTCAGACTGATTCATTTCCAAAGCCCTCTCCTAGTGGTGGAAACAGTAACAGTGCTTTGCAAGTGGGATAATGCAGAGCTGATAGAACTGGTCACAGGCTCAATTCTAGTTTATGATATCAGATGTGTCATCCAAGTGAAAAACACTAACTGAGCTAGGAATGGTTGCAAATAATATAAACTAGTTATAAAAATCCTATATATTCATGGAGCACTGGGTGTGGTGCATAAACAATGAATCTTGGATCACTGAAAAAATAAAATAAAAAAATATCCTATATATAAAATGAGCTTACAGGAGGCAATAATATTAGAAAGTTGATAAAGAAAAATATAGTGAGGTAGCTACATGAGGTGAACCTTAAAGCACAAAGCAGTTTGTATGAAGTAAAGGAGGAGGTAAATGACCTGGAAGCAACAAGGAAGGAATGGAAGGGTTGCTTCCACTTGAACTGTCAGCTGAGGAAGTAGTTTCCTTATGAAATAGCCAATTTAAGGTAAACAGGAAAAAAAAAGGAGAAAGAGAGTACTTTGTTGTTTTTTTTCTTTCCTAGGACCATCAGCACTTGGTCCTTTATCGGGGCTCTGTATGTATATGCATATATAACTTACTTTCCTTTTTAAACCATCGGCTTCTGAGTACCAGGGCCAAGCTATGTTTAACTCTGCATCCCACATGTATTCCAGAAATGATTGTTGTTTGTTTTTGTTTCAATCGATTCATCAATGATGGAATACTCTTGTGGTCAGGGCATTTATGTCTACCATAGAACGGGGGGGGAGACTACCAGTTTATGAATACAGCTTAACCCACAGTGAATTTTATTCACTCCCAGAGAAAATACCAAGGGTTGATTCATTTTGTGGCTGTATTTACAGGAATGCCCCAAAGATTTAAAAGCCATTAATAATAATAAACTAAATTTTTCCAAGATGTGGATGGAAGTTGAGTCTATTCTCTAATGTTAAATATTATTCTAGGACATTCAAATATTTTTTAAGAAGGAAAATCTTTTTAAAAAAGATTTTACTTATTTATCTGTCAGAGAGAGAAAGAGTACACAAGCAGGGGGAGTAGCAGGCAGAGGGAGAAGCAGGCTCCCCGCTGTGCAAGGAGACCAATGCACGACTCAGTCCCAGGACCCTCGGATCATGACCTGAGACACAGGTGGAGGCTTAACTGACTGAACCACTCAGGCATCCCTCAAATATTCTTATAATAAGAAAAAGAGGCTAAGAATTACTGTATTTCCAAGATTTAGGTAAGAATTTATGACTATTTTAAAAGCAATTCTTTAAAAAAAATTTTAGAGAGGAAGCATCAAAGGGAGAGAAAGAATCTTAAGCAGGCTCCATGCTCAGCACAAGTCCATGCAGGGCTCAATCTCATGACTCCTGAGATCATGATTGAAGCTAAAATCAAGAGTTGGATGCTTAGCTGGCTGAGTCACCCAGGTGCTCCTAAAAGCAGTTCTAAGAATAATGTTTTTTTAAATGTAGAGGCTTATTTCTTCGTTTTATTTTCTTTTATTTTTAATTTTCCAAAGTTTAATCAAAGTACCACAGTTTTTTTAAAAAAGAACTTAAAGTCTTCTAATGAAAACCAGAAAACTCTTACCTCAATGTACTCATCTTGTCCAGCAAGTCTTAATTATTTTTAATTCTCTTAAGTGATATTTCTAAATTTCTAAATAATATGCTTATAATGCTATTAGTTTCACTCATAACCAATCTTTTTTGATAATGATTTACCTCATTAATGCAACCTTTCCCCCATCCTCTTATATAATTATAACAATATTTTTAGTTCAATCAATAATCAGTGGTAACATCATTATAAATGACTATATAAATACATTTAGCCTCCTGTCCCAAGGAGTCCCTCTTCAGGTTTACGTGCTGCATAGCCTTCATTTTAGGACTTCTGTTCACTTATTTCCCCTGTTGGTACTTTCTTTTCTGGATCCAATGTCCTTGTCTTTTACATGCTATTCTTTTTTTTTTTAATAGAACACATCCTCCAATATCTTCCTCAGGTAGAGTTCATGAGAAATTTCTGAGATCTTAGAGGTCTGAAAATGGCTACTGTACCTCTTCATTTAATTGATACTTTGGCTAGGCACAGGATTCTAGGTTGAAAAGCATTTGTCCCTCAGATTCATAAGATGCCATTCTGTTTTGTTTTGATTTTGTTGCGATCTTGAATTTCTGAGAGTTTAGACATTGTGTTTCCCAGCTTTATTGCTTGGTGTATAAAGTGGCCTAATTGTTGTAGCTTCTTTGTGCATTGTGTATTTCATCATGCTATAGCAGACCTGACCAATTTAAGGCTTATGTTTCTAAGTTATACTTTTTTTGCCACTTATTTTTTGTTCTTGTTTGGTTTTTATGTGCCCGATTTTGTTGCAAATGCCTCTCTCTTTATTTTAATAGTCTTTGTTATTTTATTTTAGATATTAACTTTCAATATTTAAGGTACTGAGACTACTTCTCTGGCTGTGTTGTTGAGCCAGTTTGATGAGATACAATAGAATGTAAAAGTATCTTCTATTGTCCAAAGGCAATCTGATTTCCTTTTATATTAGTATCTTATTGTTTTATGGATATATTTACAAATATAAAAGTTAGGATTTTCTTTAATTCCCTAAATTATCCCTATTTCTTCCATGATGAGTTTTTACAAAAAGTCTTTGCTTTTCTCTTTCACATTGCAAACTTCACTATGACAATCCTTGATATGCCAAAAATATTTAACAACATAAAAGATATATGTATGCTAAATGTATCTGAGCAGAGCTTGTTGACTGGTTGATGACTTAAGGTCAGTTGGAAGCAGGTAATTTTTTATGGAGTACTTCAAAACGTACATATGTAATGGTCTTTATTCTGGAGACATTCAGCTTCTTTAGAAACTTCTGCCATTCTTCTGGAAAGTATACATTTGGCTGCAGACATTTTATATGTTGGGCAGGCTCTGAGATCTTGACTACTCTATATACAGATTTTAACCAATATCCCTAGTTGCTTTATTCTCTGCTATACCAAGCACCTCAAACCCTGAGTTTCTTTAGGGTTCTCTCTTACTCTAGCTTAATAGATTAGTTCTTATTCTCTCTTTCCACATTCATTCTTCTAAAAATGTATTAAAATCTCTTGTCTGACTGAAATCCCTTCTCCAATTCTCCTGGTGCTTATTTATACCTATTTTATTTCTTTACTCTCATTTTAGTGGGATTGTCAGAGGAAGCAGTGATAAACACATGCAGTTGATCCTCAGAAACCCACAGTTCATCTATTTTTCAGAATGCAATTATAAGGTAGTCATTTGTTTTCATTTGTGAGGTTTTTTTTCATCTATTCCTTCTTTTCCTTTCCTTTATAATCTCTCCCCTAACATTTTATCTAATCTATAATCACAGTACAAACCAGAAATAAATTTTAAAATCATTTATATTATTTTAAAATCCATTCTAGTATTATAAATCAAATAAGATTTAATGTTTCTCTAGAGGAGTAAAAAACTGATTTTAGTTATTAGATACCAATTTAATTGGTATAGATTAATTTGCTATAGATTAATAGATATCAATATTTTTATTTTCAATGCACTTAATTTTTCTGTAGGTCAGTGGTTCTTACTATTATTTCCTTCACATTGTAGCAGTATAGAAAAAGTAGAGCACCCTCACATTAAAGATCCATTTTATTTGTTACATATCTTTTTTTCCCCCAAATCTCAAAATCATGTTCTTTTAGATAACTTAAATGGATTGACAATGGAGAGGGACTAAAGAAAAAGACTGATATCACCATTTTTCCAGGAGAGTTTAAATGATTCTTTCTGTCCTTTTTTTTTTATTTTCAGCACTCCTTGGGATTGGAGAAATGCCCATCATTTTTGACATCCAAAGTCTCTTATTAATCTATTCTAGTTCTCTCTCTGCCTTCAAACCATTCCTGCATCTCTTCTTAGCCATAAAAAAGTCCACCACGTTTTTCAAAAGACATACATGACAGTCTTTCAGATATATGAAATTAGATAGATCATTCCCTGGAGATACATGCCCCTTCTCCATTATAGTAACCAAACTGCAACAGTATGCTTTAAACATGGCTCAACAAGTATAGAATAAAAAGGGCTTATTATCTCACTTGTTCCAGGCAATTCCTAACTCAGACTCAAATCAAATTTGGCTTTTTGAAAGTTACACCAGACGGAAGGCTTACATTAAATTTGCTTTTTCTCTATATGCCAACATCCTATTTGTAATGAGCAATTATTATTAAGCTTTCATATCAAGAATTAATGGTTTTTTTGTATCTCTGTATAAGAATTTGTGTGATTCAGATAATGTTAATCTCTTGTTTTAAACTTCAGAAATTCTTTTTGATTTGTAATTCTCCAACCAACATTCATTAATGCCAACTTCTAAATTTGAATTATTGATGACAACATTTAAGAGGAAAGGATCAAAGATGAACCCCTATGGACTATTCACAGAGCATCCATTCAGGTTGACATCAATTCATCAGTCAATTCTATTTGTCTTCAATTAGTCAACCAGTGACATCAACCTAATTGGACTATTTTTTCTTTTTTTTAAAAGACGTTTTATTTATTTATTTTTTACTTTATTTTTTCAGTGATCCAAGTTTCATTGTTTATGCAGCACACCCAGTGCTCCATGCAACACTATTTTTTTCAACTGTTGTTTCTTCTTCATGAAGTCATAATATAAAAAAAAGGTAGCTGGATGTCTTGATAAAGTCTATGATATTCGCTGGTCTACCAGTCTGTGGATACAATTTTTTAAGGTTAGTTTGGCATAATTTCTTCTTAGTGGATTCACGCTGGATATCAGTGATTAGTGTTGATTGCTCTTAAAACTGTTTAATAATATATTTTAGGGAACTTTCAGTTTAATATGTCAGAGTAGGGACATCTTTTCTTCCTTCTCTTCTCTGGAACCAAGTAAAAACTATAAGGAAAATGGGAGAAACTCAAACTCCAGTTTTTATGAAATGTGAAAGCATTTTCAGCACTGATCCTAAAAAGTTAAGGACTCCCAATGCAGTAAAAATTGGATCTGGGTGAAGACACTGAGGATGCCTCTTATTCTGGAATTCAGGCCAGAACAGAATTTTAGGAACAGAGTCCTAAAAGATGGGTGGCATAGCCTGAGTGAGGAAACAAATGACCCCCATTTGAAACAAAATCAGTCTTCAGACGGGTAGTGAGAACATCCTGAAACATTGTTTGACCACCATATAGTGGCAGAAGAGGTGGAGACTAAAAAAAGGATATAATACTACACATAACACACGTATACATACAAACACAGACACCTCTGCACCATACACAGAAGACTTTCCTATGAACAAGGAAAACTTCTTGGTAGTTAGAAGCAGAATCAAGACTACAAGGAATAGTACTCCCAAGAATTTTATAGATGACAGATGATGCTTAGTCTCAACTATTCACTACTATCCTACTCATTCTCTCAGTCCCTCCCCCAAATGATACTGTCACACATAGCAGGGCTAGTAAAGAATTCTTAGTGCAAATTCAAGTAATAATTGAAAACAAAAAAATATGGTACTGATGCAAAATATGTTGCAAAAGGGGGGGAAGTGACCAATAAGGAATTGTGGAACAACATGAAAAAGCAAACATAAAACATATAAAAAATATGTCAACAAAGATTATAAAATTAGTATAATGAAAAATAATATTAGCACAAAAATGAAGGTGAATAGACACTGATAAAAATGGTCAGAGAAATAGAAGACAGGCTTGAGAAAAATGAGCAAAGTGAAATGGAAAATAACAGATAAAATTATTAGAAAAAAATAGATATGGAAGACAACGAAAGCTCTATGAATATGTATATTATATATATACATATACATATATATATATATATATACACACACACATACATATATGCTTCTAGGAAGACAACATAGATATATTTTCGGAAAGCTTTCTTAGAGCTTTCCTAAAACAAAGACAATTGTGAATCTATAGGCTTCTTCTCAAATTATTCTAAAAAAATAGAAATGGAAGGAAAACTTCCAAATTCATTCCATGAGGCCAACATTACCCTGATTCCAAAACCAAAAAAAGACTCCATTAAAAAAGAAAACTACAGGTCAATATCCCAGATGAACATGAATGCAAAAATTCTGAACGAAACACTAACAAATCAAATCCAACAGTACATTAAAAGGATCATTCACCATGATCAAGTGGGATTTATTCTGGTGCTATAAAGGTGGTTTAATATTTGCAAACCAATCAATGTGATACAACACATTAATAAAAGAAAAGATAAGAACCATATATTCCTTTCAGTAGATGCAATAAAAGCATTTGACAAAGTACAACATCAATTCATGATAAAATCCTGAACAAAGTAGAGATAGAGGGAACATACCTCAACATTAATGAAGGTCACATATGAAAAATCCACAGTGAACATCATCCTCAATAGGGAAAAACTGAAAGCTTTTTCTCTATGGTCAGGAACAAGACAGGGATATCCATCCACTCTCACCACTATTATTTAATATAGTACTGGAAGTCCTATCCTCAGCATTTAGACAACAAAAAGAAATAAACCCAAAGACTCCACCAAAGATATCACTAGAACTGATACACGAATTCAGTAAAGATGTAGGATACAAAATCAATATATAAAATCTGTTGTACTTCTATATACAAATAATGAAGCAGCCGAAAGAGAAATCAAGGAATCGATCCCATTTACCATTGAACCCAAAACTGTAAGATACCTAGGAATAAACCTAACCAAAGAGGTAAAATATCTGTACTCTGAGAACTATAAAACACCAATGAAAAAAAATTGAAGATGACATAAAGAAATGGAAAAATATTACACACTCATGGATTAGAAGAACAAAATTGTTAAAAGTTCTATACCATGCAAAGTCATCTACACACTTAATGCCATCCTTATCAAAATACCAACAATATTTTTCACAGCACTAGAAGAAACCATCCTAAATTTTGTATGGAACCACAGAGACTCTGAATAGCCAAAGCAATCTTGAAAAAGAAAAGCAAATCTAGAGGCATCACAATTTCAGGTTTCAAGTTATATTACAAAGCTATGGTGATCAAGACAGTATGGTATTGGCAAAAAAAAAATAAAAGACACATAGATCAGTGGAACAGAAATGAACCCACAACTATGTAGTCAGTTAATCTTTGACAAGGCAGGAAAGAATATCCAATGGAAAAAAAATAATGTCTTCAACAAATGGTTTTAGGGAAATGGACAACAACATCCAAAGGAATGAAACTGGACCACTTTCTTACACCACACACAAAAATAAATTGAAAATGGATGAAAGGCCTAAATGTGAGACAGGAAATCATCAAATTCCTAGAGAACACAGGCAGCTACCTCTTTGATCTAGGCCATAGCAACTTCTTACTAAATATGTCTTCCAAGACAAAGGAAACAAAAGCAAAAATGAACTATTGGGACTGCATCAAAATAAACAGCTTCTTCACAGCAAAGGAAACAACACAACTAAAAGGCAGCCTACAGAATGGGAGAACATATTTGAAAATGACATATCTGATAAAGGATTAGTATCAAAAATCTATAAAGAACTTATCAAACCCAACACCCCAAAAACAAATAATCCAGTTAAGAAATGGGCAGAAGACATGAAAAGACACTTTTCCAAAGAAGATATCCAGATGGCTAACAGACACATGAAAAGATGCTCAACATCAATCATCAGGGAAATACAATAAAAATCACAATGAGATACCACCTCACACTTGTCAGAATAGCTAAAATTAACAAAGCAGGAAACAACAGATGTTGGGGAGGATGGGGAGAAAGGGGAACCCTCTCACACTATTCATGGGAATGCACGCTGGTGCAGCCATTGTGGAAAACAGCATGGAGGTACCTCAAAAAGTTAAAAATAGAACTACCTTATGATCCAGCAACTGCGCTATTGGGTATTTATGCAAAGAATACAAAACTACTGATTGTAAGGGATACATGCACCCGCAATGTTTATAGCAACAATGTCCACAATAGCCAAATTATGGAAAGAACCCAAACATCCACCAACTTATGAATGGATAAAGAAGTTGTGGTATATATACACAATGGAATATTACAGAACCATAAAAAATAACAAAATCTTGACATTTGCAATGGTATGGATGCAGCTGGAGAGTATTATGCTAAGCAAAATAAGTCAATAGAGAAAGACAATTATCATATGGCTTCACTCATGTGCAGAATTTAAGAAACAAACCAGAAGATCATGGGGGAAGGGAGGGAAAAATAAAATAAGACAAAATCAGAGAGGGAGACAAGCCATAAGAGACTCTGAACTAAGGAAACAAACTGAGCGGTGCAGGTGGAGAGGATGGTGGGGGGATGGGGTAACTGGGTAATGGGCATTAAGGAGGGCATGTAATATAATGAGCCCTGAGTGTTATATACAACAGATGAATAACTGAACTCTACATTAGAAACTAATGATACACTATATGTTAAATAATTGAATTTAAATAAAATAAGTTTAAAAAAAAGAAGTGATATATATATAATGGAATATTACTGAGCCATAAAAAGAACAAAATTTTTATATTTGCAATGACATGGTTGGAGCTGGCAAGTATTATGCTAAGTGAAATATGTCAATCAGAGAAAGACAAATACCATGATTTAACTTACATGTGGAATGTAAGAAATAAAACAAGTGAACACATGGTGGGGAAGAGAGGCAAACCATAAAGCAAATACTTAACTATAGAGAACAAACTGATGGTTACTGGAGGAGAGATGGATGGGGGTGGGTTTGATGAGTGATAAGCATTAAGGAGGGTACTTGTGATGAGCGCTGGGTGTTGTATGTAAGTGATTAAGTGATGAATTACTGAAATGTACACCCAAAACTAATATTATACTGTAGTTAACTAACTGGCATTTACATTAAAACTTGGAAAAAAAAAACCCTGCATGGTGTCCTAGGAAAAAAATTCATACAGCTAGATCAAAGTATATCCTTGCAAAGTAACTAGAATTTGTAAATAAAAGATACATTTGTACAGGCTTCTAGGCCATAAAATCAAGTCTTCTATTGTGTAAGAGATTCTCAGGCCGGTTTTAAATTTCTTCATAACAGGGGCTCCTGGGTGGTTCAGTTGGTTAAGCATCTGGCTTTGGCTCTGGTCATGATCTCCAGGTTCTGGTATTGAGCTATGCATCAGGCTCTGTGCTCAGTGGGGAGCTTGCTTCTCCTTCTCCCTCTGCCCCTCCCCCCATGCTCTCTCTCTTTCTTAAATAAATAAATAAATAAATAAATAAATAAATAAATAAAATCTTTTAAAAAATCCTTCAAAGCAACAATTAGTGATAGACTTGAGTATAGCAATTAATGTCCACATGGACATCAGAGAGAGAATGGGACCCATGAATTATACAACAGCACAACTATAATTCAAGTATAAACAACTGACAAATAATTTTATACATGCAATATAGTAGGAAATATCATTCCTATGAGCCTTAAAAACATCTTCTGGATGATAGCCTTCAGGTAACTAAGCAATGAATGGAAAAATGGGCTATCTTCTCAAAATAGTCATTTTATCCATTTAAATGTAGAAGTATGAATAATTGACTATAGGCATTATGGCTGGATGCATAAAAGCATGTAAATGCTATAAGCCTTGACAACACAATAATAGTTTGACAATGCAGAAATAGCATAACAAATAAAAGTTAGGCAATAACAAGGACAGAGAAGGTGTGAGGTAAGATAAGTATACTAATTTCCCTGTTTTGTTGGGAAGGAGACAAACCATAAGAGACCCTTAATCTCATGAAACAAACTGAGGGTTATTGGGGGGTAGGAGGGTAGGGATAGGGTGGATGGGTTGTGAACATTGGGGAGGGTTCATGCTATGGTGAGTCCTATGAAAGGTGTAAGCCTGATGATTCACAGACCTGTACCCCTGGGGCAAATAATAATAATAAAAAAAATTTCCCTGTTTTGTAGTGTGTGAGGAGTCAATAGACCTTGTTCATAGATGACAAATCAAGTATTAGATGGATTTATATATTTTAAGGATACAAAGGTAGCAACTACACTAAGTATAATAATAAAATCAACCTAAAATTTCCTATGATAGGGTAGATATAGTTAGTAGGAATATGCTTATTTCTTCATAATTTATAGCAAAGACTTAATAAATTCTATCTAAATAGTGAAAATCTATTCTAAAATTTTGCCAACTCACCAGTCTGTATTCTATTAAATATATCTTTTCCTCCAGTTTGAAAAATCTTCATTATCTTTTCTCTTCTCCATGATTCTTCATAGTACTGGAATGGTTCTGGGACCACATCTGTCAGTTCTTTTTAGCATCTTTGGATAGTCTTCATCTAGATCTAGAGATCTGAACTCTTTTAAAGCAGCCAAGGACAATAATCTTGATTTCACAATATCTATGTTTTATTCCTGCCAACTCTAGTTGGTTTATTGGCTTTTTTTCCTCCTTCCCATCTCTCCACCAATCCAACTAACATTTATTCAGCTTTTACTATGAATTGGGTGCTGAGCAAGAATACTGACTGGTTAGAAAGATGATGCAGGGCGCCTGGGTGGCTCAGTGGGTTAAAGCCTCTGCTTTCGGCTCAGGTCATGATCTCAGCGTCCTGGGATCGAGGCCCGCATCGGGCTCTCTGCTCAGCAGGGAGCCTGCTTCCTCCTCTCCCTGTCTCTCTGCCTGCCTCTCTGCCTACTTGTAATCTCTCTCTCTGTGTAAAATAAATAAATAAAATCTTTAAAAAAAAAAAAAAGAAAGATGATGCAGACAAGCCCCTGCCCTCAAAATGTTCAGTCTAATGAGGAGGCAGATAAACAATACAAATATGGGATTTTAATGTAGGAGCACCCTCCTCCTACCACAGGAAAAGTTAAAACTATCTGCATGATTCTTGGAAAGGTTCTATGGAGAAAATAGCATTTAATCTGTGTCTTGAAGAATGAGTTGGGAAAGAAAAAAAGAATGAGTAGATCTTCACCAGGCAGAAAAAAAAAGAACAGTTTAGGTAGAGAATAAAATGTTAAGCAGAGACACAGAAGGAATAATGATCACTTTAGTTTGAATGTAGTGGGAATATACTGAAAAGGGAAGAGCAGAGTTGGTCCTATAGACTGTACACTTTTCTGAGTGGCTTTATAAGTACAATGTGTTTTCCATGATTCTAGCAGTATCATACTTAGGGTCAGTCCCTCATCACAAGACATCAACTCTCCATGATAGCAACCCTCTTTTCTTTGCCCCTAGCAAACACACCAGATTGCCAAGAAGCACTCCAGTTGAGAATTGGATTGATGACCCCAGTGAATAGCACACAGCCTTGGCCAGTTCCCACAGGCTGCAGGCTGCCCACTCCTGGTTCCAATACAGTTCTCTCAGGGAGTGCTTCTCAGCTCCCACCCTTGCTGTAGCTCACCTTCATCTCCAGGGCCTCTGGCACCTTCTTGCCTTCCCAAGCCCAACTCCGCTTGGTGAAGTAATTAACAGTGGCAAATTCAATCAGCGCAGAAAATACAAAGGCATAACAGACGGCTATGAACCAATCCATGGCCGTCGCGTATGCCACTTTAGGTAAGGAGTTTCTGGCACTGATACTCAAAGTGGTCATGGTGAGAACAGTGGTGACACCTGGGGAGAGAGAAGATGAGAACAAGTTGCCACTGGAAGATATTTAGAGCATATATGATGAGATCACCAACTCTGACTTACAAGGAAGAGCTATACCCCCACTCAAAATGGCCCCTTTAAAGTAAACATGGAGAATGTCAACATGGGATGGTTCTACCTAGTAATTACTCCAACCCAGTTATCACAGGAAATAGGAACCTCCAGTAAAGCACTTCTAAAAGTTCTCCTTTAGGGGTTCCTGGATGGCTCAGTCATTAAGCATCTGCCTTTGGCTCAGGTCATCATCCCAGGGTCTTGGGTTTAAGCCCTGTGTTGGGCTCCCTGCTCAGTGGGAAGCCTGCTTCTCCCTCTCCCACTTGCCCTGCTTGTGTTCCTTCTCTTGCTCTCTCTCTCTGTCAAATAAATGAATGAATGAATAAGTGAATAAATGAATAATTAATTAATTTTTAAAAATCTTTTTAAAAAAATGAAAGTTCTCCTCTAGCCTCTACTTAAACATTTCCATTGAAGAACAGGCAATCTGCTTCATGGTAAGGAAAAATTTTAATTAGAAAACCTTATTTTCTGAGCTGAAACCTGCCTTCCTCTAACTCCTAGCCCACTAACTGATCTCAGAGTTCTTTCTGTGCCAACACAGGAAAGAAAAGCCTGTTCCCTCCTTTCCAGGACAGGACTTTAGAGAGTCGGAGAGAGTGGGCATGATTCTTCATCAGTCTGTTAATCTCCAGAATGGACATGGCACTTCCTTCTCTTGTTTCTCTTTGTTCCCCATTCTGGTAGTTCTCTTCTGAACAGCCCAGAACCTGAGCCCAAGAATCAGGATTCTCACTTCTCTTAATGTAGATCATATTCTTCTGATATTGCAACAAACCATTGTAGAAAATGGTACTTTAGCCACATCACAGTCCAGGTCCTATTGAGCTTTGTGGACAACCAAAGTTATTCCAATATCTATTTCTTGTGAGTTTTTGTCAAACCAGAGCTTGCTTTTAGATCAACTGATTTTCTTGGTAATGTTATTAACCTAAATTTAAGACTTCCATTTATTCACTTTTAAATTCTATTAAAACTATTTTTTCTAACCTGTTTGTATTTTAGATATACATATGAGCTATACAGTGTTGTGGGCAACAATATGAGCTTTGCAATCAGATTGAAAATAGACTAAAATTCTTGCCATTACACTTACTAGCAATATACCTAGAGCAAGGAGATTTACCCCACTAAACCTGTTTTATTATGTGTAAATGTGTGATTATACCAGAGCCTGAAATTTGTTGGGGGATCCAATAAGATGATGTTTTTTAAAGCTCATAGCACAATATATGGCACAGAGTAAACACTCAAGAAATAGTAGCTTCTGTAATTAACATTACTTTTATTTTTACTGTTAACAATAATAGTGTCATAATTATATAATTATAGTGGTATAATTATAAACATATTTTAAACAACATAACAATAATAATTTTAAAATTGTTAGCAAAAGTATTCTAGTCTCAAATATCTACACTAGAAATTAGAAGTCCTGAGCTCTGCCACTTACTTGCTTTGTATCTTGGGTAATTTACTTCAACTCTCTATGCCTCCATCCTCACCATCTACGAATATGTCCTACAGTCTCTATACCCTAGAATTTTGACAAGGCAATTGTTGTACCCAAAGACATCCAGGCTTCAGGAAGAGGGAGTAATCATACCCTCTTTCTGAGTGTTGGCATGCTCAAGAGGATGGAGAATGTGTGTCTGGGTCAAGTAGAGCATGGATAGTAGTCCTAATGTGGTGAGATATATTATACAGAAAAGCAAGCAGAGTGGTAGGGGGACCATGAAATTGCCTTGTCCTTCAAATACAACCAGACCAACATTCAACTATTTTAAATAATAAGGAAGATTATCTGAGGATTAAGGAAACAATCTACACAGTTGGAGGAAGAGATGTGGCACATGTGAGGTTTATCTTGACAAACAGATGAAAGCACACCTACATAAAGTTCCAAACATTTTCTACTACAAGCAAGTAGGAACTCTGTAGAGGAAGGACCAGTGGGAAAGAGCAGGCATAACACAACAGCAGAGTGTACACAGTATACACCAGAAACACTTCTTAAAGGTTTTGTTGTTGTTATTGTTGTTTTTACTGGTTCCTTTTTTCCTATCCTTCTTTCTCTTCTGAACACAATGACTAGACAGAGAAATTCATCCCCCCAAAAAAGAACAAGAGGTAATACTTCCAGGGATTTAATCAAAAAGGATGTAAGTAATATGTCTGAACTAGAATTTAAAATAATGATTATAAAGATAGTAGCTGGGCTTGTAAAAAGCAGAGGAGACACCAGAGAATCCATTATAGAAATATAGAAATAAAAGAACTAAAATCTAATGGAGTTGAAATTAAAAATGCTATTACTGAGATAGTCATAAATTGAGGCTTTAAAAGCAAGGATAAATGAGGTAGAAGAGAACATCATTAATATAAAAGACAAGATGATGGAAAATAAAGAAGCTGAAAAGAAGAAAGACAACAACTGGATCACGAAGGGAGACTTTGATAACTTAGCAATTCCATAAAGTGAAATAATATCTGGATAATAAGGGTCCCAGAAGATGAAGAGCAGAAGAGTACAGAAGTTTTATTTGAATAAATTATAGCTGAGAACTTCCCTAATCTGGGGGAGGAAACAAACATTCAAGTCCAGGAGTCACAAAGAACCCCCCTCAAAATCAATAAAAACATCTTACATATAATAACTTCCAAATTTCAAAGAAAAAAAATCCTGGAAGTAGCTTAGGACAAGAGGTCCTTAAACTACAAGGGTAGACACATAAAGAGGACAGCAGACCCATCCATAGAGACCTGGCAAAGGACTGGCATGATATATTTGATGCACTAAATGGGAAAAATATGCAGCCAAAAATACTGTGTCCAGCAAAGCTGGCATTCAGAATATAAGAAGAGATAGAGTTTCCAGGACAAACAAAAACTAAAGGAATTAGTGAACACTAAACCAGCCCTGCAAGAAATATTAAAGGGGATCCTATTAGCAAAGAGTGAGCCCAAACATAACAAAGACCAGAAAGGAACAGAGACAGTCTACAGGAACAGCAACCTAACAGGTAATACAATGGCACTAACTTCCTATCTTTCAATAATTATTCTTTTTTTGATGAGAAAAATATTTTATTTCCCATTGTTCTATGAATGAGAGTAAAAAATAATTATTCTGAATGTAAATTGACTAAATGCTCCAATAAAAAGATATAGGGTATCAAAATGGATTAATAAAAAGACCCATTGATATCTGCTTACAAGAAAATCATTTTAGACTCAAAGACACCACCAGATTGAAAGTGAGGGTGTGGAGAACAATTTATCATGCAAATGGACATCAAAAGAAAGCTGGAGTAGCCATTCTTTTTATTTATTTATTTATTTATTTATTTATTTATTTATTTATTTATTTGACAGAGAGAGATACAGCGAAAGAGGGAACACCAGCAGGGGAAGTGGGAGAGGGAGAAGCAGGCTTTCCAGCAGAGCAGGGAGCCCAATGTGGGGCTCGATCCCAGGACCCTGGAATCATGACCTGAGCCAAAGGCAGCTGCTTAACCAACTGAGCCACCCAGGCACCCCCAAATTTGTGGCATTTTAACACATTGATAATAATATAATAGTAGTAAGAGACCTTAACACCCTATTGACATCAATGGACAGATCATCTAAACAGAAGAGCAAAAAGGAAACAAGGGCTTTGAATGATACACTAGACCAGATGGACTTCACACATATACACAGAATGTTCCATCCCAAAGCAGCAGAATACACTTTCTTCTCAAGTGCACACAGAACATTCTCCACAATAGATCACATACTAGGTCACAAGTTTGGTCTCAACCAGTACAAAAGTGATTGAAATTATTCCATGCATATTTTCAGACCATAATTCTTTAAAACCTGAAGTCAACTACAAGAAAAAATTTGGGAAGACCACAAATACATGGAGGTTAAAGAACATCCTGCTAAAGAATGAATAAACCTAACCAAAAAAATTAAAGAAGAATTTATTTATTGTTTAAAGATTTTATTTATTTGACAGAAGGAGAGTGAGCACAAGCAGGGGGAGCAACAGGCAGAGTGAGAGGGAGAAGCAGGCTCCCTGCTCTGTGGGGCTCAATCCCAGGACCCTGGTACCATGACCTGAGCCAAAGGCAAATCCTTAACTGACTGAGCCACCCAGGTGCCACAAGAAGAATTTTAAAAAATCATGGAAGTCAATGAAAATGAAAATATGACATTTCAGAACCTTTGGGATGCAGCAAAGGCAGTCCTAAGAGGGATGCATATAGCAATACAGGCCTTTCTCAAGAAAAAGGAAAGTCTCAAATACACAACCTAACCTTATACCTAAAAGAGCTGAAAAAAGGACATGAAATAAAGTCTAAATTCAGAAGGAAAAGGGAAATAATAAAGAATAGATCAGGAATCAATGATATAGAAATAAAAAAAACAATAGAACAGATCAGCAAAATGAGGAGCTGGTTCTTTGAAAGAATTTATAAGATTGATAAAGCCCTAGATAGACTTATCAAAAAGAAAAGAGGAAGGACCCAAATTAATAAAACCATGAATGAAATGGAAGAGAGCAAAACCAACATTAAACAAGTACAAATAATTATAAGAGAATATTACGAGGAATTATATGACAAAAAATTAGGTAATCTGGAAGAAATGGATGCATTCCTAGAAACATATAAGCTACCAAAACTGAAACAGAAAGAAATAGAAAATCTGAACAGATCCATCACCAGCAAAGAAATTGAATCAGCAATCAAAAATCTCCCCCAACAAACAAGGGTCCAGGGCTGGATGGCCTCCCAGCAGAAGTCTAACAAACATCTAAAGAAGAATTGATGCCTATTCTCTGAAACTGTTTTTTGTTCATTTGTTTTCAAACAAAACTTTTTTTTTGTTTGTTTGTTTGTTTTCAAAAGTGTTTATTTAAAAAAAAAAGAAATGGAAGGAAAACTTCCAAACTCATTCTATGAGGCTGGCATTACCTTGATCCCAAAAACTCCATCAAAAAAAAGAGAATTACAGACCAATATCCTTGATGAAGATGGATGCAAAAATTCTCACCAGGACACTAGCTAATAGGATCCAAGAGTACATTAAAAGGATTATTTATCATGATCAAGTGGGATTAATTCCTGGGCTGCAAGCATGGTCCAAAATCCACAATCAGTGCAAAGCACCATATTAAAAAAAGAAAGGACAGGGCGCCTGGGTGGCTCAGTGGGTTGAAGCCTCTGCTTTCGGCTCAGGTCATGATCTCGGCGTCCTGGGATCGAGGCCCGCGTCGGGCTCTCTGCTCCGCAGGGAGCCTGCTTCCTCCTCTCCCTGTCTCTCTGCCTTCCTCTCTGCCTACTTGTAATCTCTCTCTCTGTGTCAAATAAATAAATAAAATCTTTAAAAAAAAAAAGAAAGGACAAGAACAGTATGATCCTCTTAATAGACGCAGAAAAAGCATTTGACAAAATACAGCATCTTTCCTTGACAAAAACTCTCTGTCATGTAGGGATAGAGAGAACATACCTCAATATCATAAAAGCCAGATACAAAAAACCCACAGTGAATATCATCCTCAATGGGGAAAACTGAGAGCTTTTCCTCTAAGGTCAGAAACATATAAGAATGTCCACTCTCACCATCGTTGCTCAACATAGTACTAGAAGTCCTAGCCTCAGCAATCGAACACAAAAAGAAATTAAAGACTTACAAATTGGCAAAGAAGAAGTGAAATTTTCACTCTTCGCAGACAATATGATACTCTATGTAGAAAACCCAAGACTCTACCAAAAAATTGCTAATAATGATACAGGGCTTCAGCAAAGTAGCAGGATATAAAATCAATACACAGAAGTCAGTTGCATTTCTATACACTACCAATGAGGCAGAATAAAGAGAAATCAAGGAACAGATCCTATTTACAATTGCACCAAAAATGGCAAGATACCTAGAAATAAACCTAACCAAGGAC
Source organism: Ailurus styani (assembly GCA_002007465.1). Taxonomy (NCBI): domain Eukaryota; kingdom Metazoa; phylum Chordata; class Mammalia; order Carnivora; family Ailuridae; genus Ailurus; species Ailurus styani. The sequence goes on from LNAC01001289.1 coordinate 227,145, forward strand.
GTAAAGGACCTGTACTCTGAAAACTAAATAAAGAACACTTATGAAAGAAATTGAGGAAGACACAAAGAAATGGAAAAACATTCCAAGCTCATGGATTGGAAAAACAAATATTGTTAAAATATCTATGCTACTCAAAGCAATCTACACATTCAATGCAATCCCCATCAAAATGCCATCAGCATTTTTCACAGAGCTGGAGCAATCCTAAAAATTGTATGGAACCAGAAAAGACCCTGAATAGTCAAAGCAATCTTGAAAAAGAAAAGCAAAGCTGGTGGCATCACAATTCTGGACTTCAAGCTGTATTACAAAGATGCAGTCATCAAGACAGTATAGTACCAGCACAAAAGCAGACATATAGATCAATGGAAGAGAATAGAAAACCCAGAAGTGGGCCCTCAACTCTATGATCAGCTAATCTTTAACAAAGCAAGAAGGAACATCCAAAGCAAAAAGTCTCTTCAACAAATGGTGTTGGGAAAATTGGACATCCACATGTCTAAAAATGAAACTGGACCACTTTCTTACACTATATACAAAAATAAACTCAAAATGGATGAAAACCTAAACATGAGACAGGAATCCATCAAGATCCTAGAGGAGAGGCAAGCAGCAACCTCTTTGACCTCAGCTACAGCAATCTCTTACTAGATACATCTCTAAAGGTAAGAGGAAAGCAAAAATGAACTATTGGGACTTTATGAGGAAAAAGCTTTTTGCACATCAAAGGAAACAGTCAATAAAACTAAGTGGCAACCTATGGAATGGGAGAAAATATTTACAAATGACATATCTGACAAAGGGTTAGTATCCAAAATCTATAAAGAACTTATCAAACTCAACACCCCAAAAAACAAAAAAATCTGGTCAAGAAATGGGCATAAGACATGAACAGACATTTTCCAAAGAAAACACACAAATGGCCAACAGACACATGAAAAAATGCTCAACATCACTCAGCATCAGGAAAATACAAATCAAAAACACAATGAGATACTACATCACACTGGTCAGAATGACTACACTTAACAACTTGAAACAACAAATGTTGGCAAGGATGCAGAGAAAGGGGAACGCTCTCACACTGTTGGTGGGAATGCAAACTGGTACAGCCACTCTAGAAAACAGTATGGAGGTTCCTCAAAAAGTTAAAAATAGAGCTACCCTATGATCCAGCATTTGCACTGCTAAGTATTTATCCAAAGGATACAAATGTAGTGATGTGAAGGGGCACATACACCTTATGATTATAGCAGCAATGTCCATAATAGCCAAACTCTGGAAAGAAACCAGATGTCCATCAACAGATGAATGGATAAGGAAGAAGTATCACACACACACACACACACACACACACACACACACACACACAATGGAGTATTACTCAGCCATCCAAAAGAATGAAATCTCGCCATTTGTAATGGCATGGAAGGAACTAGAGGGTATATTGCTAAGCGAGGTAAGTTAAGAGAAAGAAAAATACCATATGATTTCATTCATATGTAGAATTTAAGAAACAAAACAGATGAACATAGGGAAGGGGAAGGGAAAATAAGAGGAAAACAGAGAGAGAAGAAAACCATAAGAGACTCTTAACTATAGGAAACAAACTGAATGTTGCTAAAGGTGAGGTGGTTGGGAAGATGGGATAATTGAGTGATGGGCATTAAAGAGGGTACTTGAAGTAATGAGCACTGGGTGTTGTATGCAACTGATGAATCACTAAATTCTACCTCTGAAACTAATAATACAGTATATGTTAATTAAATTCAATTTAAATAAAAATTTAAAAAATGAAAAGCAAAAAGAAAAGGCCTCTTAACTCTACCCAGAGAGTCAGCTCTGTGTGCTATAGCCTCTTGGGTTTCTTTAATATCTTGGTTCCTCATGTACCTTACTTATATATTTGCTATGTAAATGAAAATTCAAACTGGAAAAGTCAGTATAATTTCAACAGAAAGACCCTAAAGAAGCACTTTTGTAAAACTATGCTGTCATCGAGGCTGATCAGCAAGTCAAATTTCAAGCCCTGTCAGGAATCAGCCACTTAGCTAGTACTTATTAACAAACTATCTGAATTTGTTTCCTGGGAAATTCTGAGACTGAACGTAAGGCTCAGTAATCCTCACCATGCTGGGCAAGCAGTGATTCATGGGATAAACAAGCTACTTCATTTATGGTTATTAATAAATGCAATTGTCTACCCTGGAACAGTCATAGCAGTGTGCCAATGGATGAATGGAGAGAACTCTACTGCAACATAAGTGTTTCTATATCATAACTTAGTAGAAATTTTTAGAAGGCTAGCCTCTAGAGCTTAATTAGAATAGTCATCTTGTGAAGAGCTCGTAGCTAGTTATCTGGTAGAACCCCAATCAAGCATTTACACTTTATAGATGGACAATGAGTTTTGGCATTTTAAGAGATGCAGTCCTACCACTCAGTGCTTTTTTTGAGACTCTTCTAGAAAGTATTTTGTGACTGCCCAAACTCACTTCCTTTGAGCACTTCTAAAAGTCTAGGACACTTCTTTGATAACACATGTCTGTCTGTACTACCAAAGCAGGAGCTCCTTGAGAATAGGGATCATGAGTAATCTGTGTCTATCCCCTCAACCCTGAATATAATACCTGGCAAAGAGTAAGCCCCTAGTACATGTGTGATGAGTGAAACTGCTCTGCATAGCCTGTAACCCATGTAACACTGCAATACATGTATTCCCATCAGAGTGAAGAACACACTTTTCTTAGAGTAACTATATTATCATTACATTAGTTCTTACTCACTTTTTTCCTCCAACATTAACAACTGTCTATTCTGTGCCATACAGAGTTAGGTCCTAGAGATACAAAAATCAAAACATTTCAGACTACAACCTTCAAAACGAGCCCTCATTTTCCCCAGGAGACTATTAGAATTCATCGTACTTTATGTACCTGCTGAACTTAGCACCACAAAGGGGAAGCTTTTGGTTAATTCACTGTCAGTCAGGCTTAATCCTGTTCCAGAAAGTACATTACTGAATATGATGAAGTCACCCATTTTTTCTTACAACCCCTTTCTCCCTAACTCTTCTAACTCTCCAACTCTGTTTCTCTATGACCAGCAGATTCACCTATATTCTCATCCTCTTCTTCAAATGCACAACCTCTTCTGATCTTAACTAAAATCTGACTCTCATACTGAGTGTACTAGTTTCTGTTCTCAAAATGTGGTTATCATTCAGAATCAAGAACTCAAGAGATCAAGGTACATATTTTCCTTGATCTCTAGTATTCCTTAGACCATTATACTATCATAGTCTTATGGTAATCTGTGCTTCTGTGAGATTTTTACCTCTGGTAATACCTCTCTTCACCCTTTCTCATAGGTATTGTCTATAGAATACTTCCATCAACCAAAAGTTTCCTTTGTGACAATTCCATTCCCTCCTTGCCCCAGGTAACCACTCCTCTGCTTTCTTTCAGTATGATTAGATCTTTTTCCCCCTAGAGTTTCGTACATATCATACAGTATGTACTCATTAGTGTTTGGCTTTCCTCACTCAGCATAGTATTCTTTAGGTTCATTCATGTTGTTGCATCTATCTTTAGTTCATTCCTGTTAACTTCAGAGTAGCATTCCACTGCATTGATATAATTTGTTTATCCATTCACCTATTAATGGACATCTGGACTGTTTCCAGTGTTCAGCTATTATGAATAAAGCTGCTGGGAAGATTTACATGTAAGTCTTTTGTGAGCAGATGTTTTCATTTTTCTTAGTAAACACCTAGGGATGGAATTTCATGATTACAGGTTTCTAAAGTGTTTGTACCATTTAACATTCCCACTAGATATATGAGTTTCAGTCAGCATGAACCTTTGACTTATGAAAATTAAATATTAATTGGTACCTTTACACATTTCCCTGACAATAAAAGTCCTTAGAACATTTTATCTCCATTTCAACTTACATACACTACATTATGGTCTACTCTTTTACTCTAAATATATTGTATGCTCAATAAGCCACTGTTATTATTTTATACATTCAATAGTCATTTAGCCTTTCCCATATATTTATTATTTTCACTTTTAAAATGCATCTTAAACCTTCCTTCTGGGATAATTTTCCTTTTGCTTGAAGAATTCCCTTTAGTGAGGGTTTGATGATAATGAATCTTTAGTTTTATTTTTTTTTGTCTGAAAGGGTCTTTATTATTTCTGTTGAAGTCAGGGTTGTCTATTTATTATTACTTTAAAGATAATGCACTTTTTTTCTAGGCTACTTTATTTTTTTTTATTTTTATTCTTTGCCCAAGGGGTACAGGTCTGTGAATCATCAGGCTTACATCTTTCACAGCATTCAGCAAAGCACAAACCCTCCCCAATGTCCATAACCCATCCACCCTATCCCTACCCTCCCACCCCCCAGTAACCCTCAGTTTCTTTTGTGAGATTAGGAGTCTCTTATGGTTCATCTCCTTCCCCATCCCATCTTGTTTCATTATTTTTCCCTCCCTACCCCCCACGACCCCCCACCCT
>LNAC01001289.1:241918-254085 GCA_002007465.1 Ailurus styani
AGCCCCCCACCCTGCCCCTCAAGTTCCTCATATCAGAGAGATCATTAGCATCAAATAGTGTTTTAAGCGGATACTCACAATACTTGATCTCACTATAATAGCAACTGGAGGTGGCTATAAAATTCTTAATGTAGTGCCGTATATACAGTGGTTAATTTTATGCAGTTATGATTTAACACTGCATGTTTACATTTGTTTACATTTTTCTCAACTGTGAATGGTGCCATAGGCCATCTGGGTATATGTGTATAACTTTTGATAAATTTTAACTTTTTATAATAGATTTGTGTATATTTTATGGTAGTGAATAATGAAATAGACTAGTGTCTACATATATTTTATGCATTCATGACATATCAAACTTGTTCTAATTTTTTTTAATATTTCTAGGCTATGTGGTTCATCAGTGAGTTTCCTCAAATTGTTACAAATCTCCAAACATTTTTACAATATAATTATTGAAAAAATCCACATATAAGTAAAATCATGTAGTTCAAATTTCTGCTATTCCAAGGTAAACTGTAGGCCAATATCCCTGAAGAATATAGGCACAGAAATTCTCAACAAATACTGACAAGCCAAATTCAACAGCACGTTAAAAGAATCAAACACCATGATCAAGTGGAATTTATCCTTGGGATCCAAGGATGGTTCAACATTTGCAATTCAAAAAATGTGATATATCACCTTAATAGAATGAAAGAAAAAAAATCAATGATCATTTCAATAGATGCAGAAAAAACGTTTAACAAAATTCAACATTCATTCATGATAAAAACTTAACAAACTGGGTAGAGAAGAAATATATCTCAATATAAAAAAGTCCATATATGACAAGCTCACAACTAACATTGTACTCAATGGTGGGCTGAAAGCTTTTCCTCTAAGATCAGGAAGAAGACATAAGTGTCCACACTCACCACTCCTTTTCAACATAACACTGAAAGTCCTTGCTGGAGCGATTAGGTAAAAAAATAAATGAAAGGCATCAGAATTAGAAGGGAAGAAGTAAAATTATCCCTATTTGCAGATAATATAATTTTATATATATAAAATCCTGAAGACTACACCAAAAAACAAGGCAAAACCCTGTTCAACTATTCATCAAATTCAGTAAAATTGCAGGATGCAAAATTAACATACAACATTAGTAGTGTTTCTTTTTAATTTTTTTATTTTTTAAAGATTTTATTTATTTATTTGAGAGACAGAGAGTGAACAAGCAAGAGAGAGAGAAAGCAAAAGCAGGAAGAGATGCAGAGGGAAAGAGAGAAGCAGACTCTTCGCTGAGCAGGGACCCCTCAAGGGGCTCCATCCCAGGACTCCAGGATCATGACCTAAGCCAAAGGCAGACACTTAACTGACTGAGCCACCCAGGCTGCCCCAGTAGTGCTTCCATATACTAAGAACAAATTACCTGAAAGAGAAATTAAGAAAACAATTCCATTTATAGTAGTATCAAAAATAATAAAATACTTAGGAAACAAGTTTTACTAAGGAGATGAAATATCTGTATACTGAAAACTAAAAAACACTGATGAAATAAATTAGAGAAGACAAAAGATGTCTTGTGTTCATAAATTAGAAGAATTGATATTGCAAAAATGTCCATATTACCCAAAGGGATATACAGTCAATGCAATACCCATCAAAATTCCATTAACATTTTTCACAGAAATAGGAAAAACAGCCCTAGAATTCATATTGAACTATCAAAGACTCTGAGTAGCCAAAGCAATTTTAAGAAAGATAAACAAAGATGGAGGCATCACACTTCCTGACTCAAATTATATTACGAAGACATAGTAATCAAAACAGCATGGTATTGGCATAAAAACAGACACATAGATCAATGGAACCTAATAAAGTACCCAGAAATAAACTCATGTATATAACGTCAACTAATATTGGACAAGGATGGTAAGAATACAGAATGGAGAAAGAATAGTTTTTTCAATAAATGGTGGTGGGAAAACTGGATATCCACATGCAAAAGAATGAAATTTGACCCTTATCTTGCAAATTAACTCAAAATGAATTAAATACTTGATGTAAGACCTGAGACCAAAAGCACAGGCAACAAAAGCTAAAATAAACAAATGGGACTGCATCAAACTAAAAAGCATGTTTATAGCAAAGGGGACAATTAATAAAAAGAAAAGACAACCTGCAGAATGGTAGGGAAAAAAAAGTTTGCAAACCATATGTCTGGTACAGCTTATACTCCCAAAATACATAAAGAACTCCTACAACTCAATAGAAAAAACAAAAACAATTCAAGGATCTGAATGGAAGTTTTCTGAAGACATACAAATGGCCAACAGGTACATGAAAATGTGCTCAATGTAACTAATCATCAGGAAAATGCAAATGAAAACCACAATGAGATATCACCTCACACCTAACAGAATGGTTACCATCAATAAGACAAGATAAAACAAGTGTTGGAAAGGATGTGGAGAAACTTTGTGCACTATTGGTGGGATATATATTGGCACAGCTACTATGGAAACTAGTAGAGAGGTTTCTCAAAAAATTAAAAATAGAAATAATGTATGATCCAGTAATCTCATTTCTATGTCCAAAAGAAACAAAATCAGTACCTAGAAGAGATATCTGCACCCCAATATTCATTGCAGCATCATTCACAATAGCCAAGACACGAAACAACCTAATTGTCCATCAATGAATGAATGAATAAATTAAATGTGATATATAGTTACACACACAATGGCATATTATCTCAGTGGTAAAAAATGAAAAATCCTGCCATTTTTGACAACATGGATGAACCTAGAAGACATCATGTTAAGTGAAATAAGTCAAAGACAAATACTGTGTGGTATCATTTACATGTAGACTCTAAAAGAAGTTGTACTTATAGAAACAAAGGAGAATGGTGGTTTCCAGAGGCTGAGGGGTAGGGGAAATGGGGATATGTTGATCAAAGGGTAGAAACTTCCAGCTATAAGATGAATAAATTCTGGGGATCTAATGTACAGCATGATGACTATAGTTAATAATACTGTATTTTATACTTGAAATTTGCCAAGAAAGTAAATTCTTAAGCGATCTCATCAACGGAATAACAACAACAACAGCAAGGTAATGGATTCTGGTAATCATTTCACAACATATATTATCACATGTACACCTTAAATGTATACAATTTTTTCAATTATATCTCAATAAAGCTGGAGTGCCAGGGGACGCAAAGAGACAAAAAGAATTTTCCTTAGTGAGAACTGAAGCTTTTTGTTCGGTTGTGAAGATTTTCCATTTCTGCTCTTGTATTGCAGATGGTCTGAGACCAATGTGAAATAGTCAAAGAGATAATGGAAATTCACCTTTGCACATTCACAGGTATTCATAGCCTAGATACTTTCTGTGGGTGAAAATCACAAGTGAATGTTTAGAAAGCTTAGCAAATTAATTCATTGTGTTAATTAATTGACTACGTTCTCTTAAATATAAATCTGATATTTTGTATCTCTTTACATTTTCTTCTCTGCCAAAGAGCCAAAGCTTTGATCAGATTGGAAGATTTTTTTCCAAATTCCCCATTATATTTCCACCCTGTGTCTCAGCTTATTATTAAACTTATTAAGTACCATCTGTGTTGTGTGTGAAATATTCAAGGGTACAATATGAAACATATAATGCATATGTATTCACAAATTAGTTTTTATCTACGGATTAGAAATATAAAACAGTTCAGCAAATGCTTTACATAACTGAATATATTTTTATAAAGTGGATCATTATATCCCCCTTCTCCTTGTGGCCTCTATTTGTGTGTCTTATTATGAAAGATGACCCTTTAAGTGGTTTGGGGAATTTTCCCTTGCATTTGCACTCTAGCCTGTTAAGTTCCATTTGGGTTAAATGTGAAATATTTGAGAATACAATGTAAACCACATTCACAATTTAGCTAGTATCAAAGGTTGTGAAAGACACAAGAAGATTTTCTAAAGAGCTTGGCAAATTAACTCATTACACTAAATGAGTGGATATATTTTCTTAAATTCATGTTTGTTTGTTTTTCAATTCTCTTTCTCTGTTCCTTGAACTTTTATCTTGCCTTCTTTTTTCTTTTAGCTCACATTTCTGGGAATGGAAAAATAAGATCATACATCCAAATCCTCCATTTAGAAAATTAATGTAATAATTTGCCAGATGAGAGAAAATGGAATTGGTTCTAAAATAGGGAATGGTGTGAACAACTAAACACAGATTTTTGAAGGCTTTTTTTTTCATTTATTTAACACATATTTGAATCTGGAGCAAAGAGGAGGAGCTTTCTGCTTAGAATTACAGGTATACCTCCTTTTATTTACTTGATTATTAACATACAATGTTATATTAGTTTCAAGTATACCACAGAGTGATTTGACAATACTATACACTACACAGTGCTCATCACGAGAAGTGTAGTTACCATCTGTCACTATACAAAGTTATTACAATATTATGAACTATATTCATAATATATAACTATTGTCTCAAATGACAAGATTTCACTGTTTTTTAAGGCTGAGTAATATTCTATTGTGTGTGTGTATACACACACATGTATATACACACATATATCTACACACACACACACATATATATGGCACATCTTCTTTATCCATTTGTCTATCTGTGGACACTTAGTTTGCTTCCATATTTTGACTATTATAAATAATGCTGCAATGAAGATAGAGGTACACATGTCTTTTCTAATTAATGTTGCTTTCTTTGGATAAATATCTCAGTATTGACACTCAGTACTGGGTCTTTTACAAATTGAATGTTTGTGGCAACCCTATGTCAAATAAGTCTATAGTGCCAGTTTTCCAAAAGCATTTGCTCACTTCAGGTCTCTGTGTTACATTTTGGTAAATCTTGCAATACTTCAAACTGTTTCATTATTATCATATTTATTATGATAATCTGTGATCACTGATTATGATTTAATAAAAGCTTAGGTGATGATTAGCATTTTTTGGAAATAGGGTTTTTTAATTAAGGTATATAAATTTTTCAACATAATGCTATTGTACACTTAATAAACTACAGTATAGTATAAACATAACTTTTATATGCACTGGGAAACCAAAAATTCACTTGACTCACTTTATTGCATTATTTGCTTTATTTTGGTGGTCTGAAACTGAACTGGCTGCATCTCTGAGGTATGCCTGTACTTCATACTAAGGACTAAGAGCATTCAGAAAGAAAGCCACTCATAAAACAGAGCATCCATGGATTGTGGGTCTTTCTATGTACAGCATTCCATTCATATGCTGGGCCCCACATGGAAGAACATATTTAGAATTCAGAACAGGATATCCATAGTTTATAATCACATGAAAACAATACACATACATGTGAGATAATAATATTAATATGGTTCATAAATCAAAGGGTATCAAAGAGTGTACAGCAAAAAGTCTCCCTCCCATAGATGCCCCCAAACCACCCATCTCATTTCTCCAATTAACAACCTCTTGGGGCAGGGTGGTGCAGTCAGTTGAGCAATCAACTCTTGGTTTTGGCTCAAGTCATGATCTCAGTGTCATGGAATAGAGCCCCAAGAGGGCCTTGTGCTCAGTGCAGAACCTGCTTGAGATTCTCTCCCTTGGCCCCACCCCTGCTCATGTTCTCTCTCTCTAAAAATAAATGTTTTTTAAAATTGTAATTTCTACACTATTCTTTAAAGAAAAACAACAAAAACAATTAACAGCCTCTTGTGTATCCTTCTAGAAATATTATCCCTATACCAGTATATATCTCTTACTGTTCAGTGTTCTGTGCTTTGTTTTTTTTTTTCACTCAACAATATATCCTGCAGATATTCCTTTGGAATGATACATCAAGAACTTCCTCATTTCTTCTTACAGCTGCATAGAATTTTGTGAGTGAATTTAATACACTAAATCACCTCTTCACCGATGTACATTGTATCATGTTTTCAAAACTAATTTGAGATATAATCTAATTATATCTACAATGGCCCTATTTTCAAATAAGGTCACTTACTGGTATACTGTGAGTCAGGATTTCAACATATCTTTTGAGGGGACATAATTCAACCCATAACATCTGCATTGTCAATAGTGAAGGGAAAGTGACATGCTAATACACTGATAATGGGACCATGAATTATTTAACCTTTTAAAGAATATGTATTAAAATTTTTAAAAATGTGTCTACTTTCTGAAACAGCATTCTCAGTATTCTGTCTATCCTAGGCAGATGATTACACAGGGACAAAATGTGACATAGAAAAAGAAGGTCTTCACAGTGTTGTTTACAGCATTAAAACACAGAAAATAATACTAAATAATTGGTTAAATGGACTATGATCCACATATATGAGGCCATTAAAATGAAGATATTATTTTGTTGAGTTTCATGGTGATGCTATACTTCCCAGTGATAACAAAACATCATATCATTGTCAAGAATTCCGTGGCCTTGAAGGAGTACATCTTAATTTTCTTTTTAAATTTTAAGTAACTAAAACAAGTAATAATTAGTTTATTTAATTATGTCTATTATAATATTTTAAATATTACTATTTGTAACTAACAAGAAACAACAAGTATTGGCAAGGATGTGGAGCAAAGAGAATGTTTGTGCACTTTGGTTGGTGGTATATAAATTGGTGCAACCACTATCGAAAATAGTATGGACGTTCCTCAAAAAATTAAAAATAGAAATACCATATGATCCAGCAATGCCACTTCTGGGTATTTATCCAAAGAAAATGAAAACACTAACTCAAAGATATATGCACTACAATGTTAACCATTTTTACAATAGTCAAGATGATGTAGAAACAACTTAAGCATCCATTGATGGATGAATGGATAAAGAAAATGTGCTATGAATGTATATTTTATAGACATATATACATGTATATACATATACATACACATACATGCAGTGGCAGTGGAATATTATTCAGGCATCAACAGAATGTCCTTTACAACATGGATGGAACTTGAGGGCATTATGCTAAATGAAATAAGTCAGAGAAACACTAATATTGTATGAATCTCACTTATATGCGGAATTTTTAAAAAAAGAGTAAAAAACAAACAAGCAAACAAACCAAGTTCATAGATACACAGAACAGATTGGTGTTTACCAGGAGCATGGGAGGGGCAGTGGGTGAAATGGGTGAAGGTGGTCAAAAGATACAAACTTCCATCATAAAATAAATAAGTCACCATACTGTACAGCATGGTGACTTTAGTTAATAATACTGTATTGCATATTTGAAAGTTGCTGAGAATATATCTTAAAAGTTCTGAAGAAAAAAATTTATAACTATGTTGACAGATGGTAACCAGAACTACTGAGATGATCATTTTGCTATATATAAAAATATTAAATCATTATGTTGTATACCTGAAACTAATATAATATCAAGTACAACTAAATAAAAATATTACTAACTTATATGTACTTTTTATTTGGATTTTATATATTTGGTGATAAGAAAACATGCTTATAAGTCTAGTATCAATGGTATTTATGTAAAAAAATACATAGGAACCTTCTTAAAGATTATACACCAAAATGTATAATAATCGGTTAATGGTGGGATTAAGGAGTATTTCTATATTTTGCTCTTCTGTGTATTCCATTTTTCCTATAATGAATGTGCATTGCCTATGTGATAAAAACTAAACAAACAGTGGTTTAACCAAATGAAATGTGAGCTGGGGCTGCTTGGATAGCTAATGATGGGTCTCAAAAGTTGATGCCGGGTGAACAGTGCTGAGGAAGGACTGGGAAGTGAGGAGAGCCAACAGATGCTGCAGGGTATTCTCTCTCTCCCCCAGGGTAGACATCCTGGGTAGGGGGTGTGTGCCCTGGGCCTGCAGGGACCCTCTGAGCTGAGCCTTGTCACCTACAGGCACACAAATGACCTCCTCTAGGATCCTGGGTCTTTTTTGCCCACAGCTCACGTGGGAGGGAGAATAGGAATGCATTTCAGATCTGTGATCACAGAAGGGGGGGTCCTGGCCCCAGCTGCAAAGGCAGCACAATGCAGATGCACCCAGTATCAGGACAAAGGCTTCTGCTAGAAAATGTTAAGGGGCACCATAGGACACACAGAATGCAGTGTGTACATGTGGGTGCTGAAGGCCCACTCCCTCCTTTGCTTGGGGAGAGCAGAACTACTGTCCAGGTGGGGAAGACTACCCCCCATACACACACACCAATTCTAGCTGAGGTACTCTTGGCCCTACCATTTCATGGGGCCCCAGGAAGTGGGTTTCAAGCACCCTAACAAGGCCTGTGCCCACTCCAGGGGTCAGGGCATGCAAACCTAGTAGTAGATCTGCAAACGTGAGCAATGCTTATACCATGGTATAGATTCACTGTGAGCAAACCAAGTTAGGGAGGTTGGGCAACTGGCCCCAGGCCACCCTTTCAGTGCTTCCAGAGGATAGGAGGCATAGCCAGAATCTGAGCCACAGGAGTACAGTAGCTCACCATGAAGACACAGAGTGCTCCCTGAATAAAGTAATGAAGTTCAGGTGGCCTGGGCACACCCACCTCCAGAACCCACCTGTACAATCACTTCAAAACTGGGCACCTGGCTCCAGCAGCTAACTCATGCCTACTGGAAAGGGACAACTCTTGGACCTGGGCCAGCTGTATACACTAGTGCCTGCCCAGATGCTCATCCTGGTCCATCCACTACCAACTCCATGGGCCAAACACCAGAATCCTCTCAGAGGGGAGCAGCCCACACCCCTGTGGCCCCATACTCTCTCTACCTTTTACTTCTTACTTTGAACCAGTTGCAGCTTCCCAGATAGATCATGTTTTCACATTGACACTTCAGTATTGCCTTTCTTTTAATAGCCTTTCCCCCCACACCAAATTCCAAATCTCAAAATCCTGCTGTCCCTGAAATCTATTTTAAATGCTTCTTTATTTAAGTACACTCCCCTGGTCCTGGGATGGAAGGAAAACAAGGAACAGACAAGATGATATATTATAACATCACAAGGAGTGGGAACAGTGTTCAGATAATGAAATAAATGTACAAGAGTACCCTAATTCATTTATAATGGTGGATTCAGATCTTTCACCACAACAAGTGTTGAAAGTTCCAGCCCTTAACAGCAAAAAAATATTGTAAGCTATGTGGCCCCCCAAGATATACTCCATTTTGCCAAACACTCTAAGGTTAGTTCAGATTCAGGGTACCTCCTTCCTTAGGCCCCAGTAAATGGTCAGTCTCTAAATAGGACTCAAGCCTACAAAAAAAGTCTCTATGTTCCATTTATCAATCCAAGGGTTTAGCTATTGAGAGGACCTGGCAAGGTTTGCCAGACAGACTTGTTTTTGAGATGGGTGCCTCACTTAAAAAAATGATTCCATGGCTCATCCTTGGACCTCCTGGCTGTGTATCTGGACTCTCCTGGGTTATTAATTTATCACTTCAGCATTGGCAGAGTTGACCAAATGTCTTTATGAAACCTTTAGGATCTAAGTTCAGTTTTCCCACCATCATGACTTCCCTCTGCTTTCTCTTCTACCACAGTTCAGCCCCAATGTCCTTGACCTTCTAACCCACTTAGACAGCAGGGCATCATAGTTAAAAGCATTGGCTTGGGAGCCAATCTGCCTGAGTTCTGATCTTGTTTCTGATATTATATAATGTAACATGGGGCAAAATACCAAACATTTTTATGTCTCAATTTCCTTATGATAATAGTACCTACATCACAAGACTACTTTGAGGATTACATGTTTTAATAAGCACAGGTATAAGACTGGTATATGATTCAGGTTATAGGAATGTTTATTAAATAAAATAAATAAATACCTGTACTAGACCGGATTATCTCTGTCCCAACAACATGGCCCAGCAGGTCATACTGATTCAGGCGGGAGCCATCCTGTGCTACTTCCACAGATTTGTTCTTCCCAAGAGTCCAAGAATAAACCACTTCAGCTGTTGTATAGGCATCTAAGGCAGAAAGGGCCAAGAAGTTGAAGGGAAAAGAAAATAATTATCCTTAATACCGAACTTGCATGAGATTGAATTACAGCTTCCCTCCCGAAAGAGTTCTGAGTATGTGTTCTGTCTTCAATTGAAGTACATATATCCATCCATCTAGTAAACACTCATTGAATAACTTCTACAGTTTATGCTGGGTACACAGGAGTGAACCCAAAGTGGTCTTCTCTTTCAATTTATTATCTGACTGATAATAAATTGTTAGACTTTTCCTTCTCTTGGAGGGTAGAAAATAGATTCAAGGGGAGGAATAGCTAAAAGATTATCTAATGCAGATGTCACAAATTGAAATGCCTATAGGAATGGTATCTTAAATAAATAAATCAGGCTAGTTATAAGAAAAACTGTCAAAATGTAATATAATTTTAATTACTATGGGGTAAGCATATGAGATAAGGTAAAAATCATTGTAGAGATATTTTAAATTAAAAACATAAAAACCTCAAGTTAAAAATAGCAATGATTAATTATTACAATTTTCTTTTGAAAATTATTTCTACTTTGATTTGCAAAACAGAAACCTGCCTCCTTTACTTCTGTACCAAGGTGTTAATGTCAGATCTTGTATTTGGAATTCCCACGTTGAGTACAGAAATTAAGTATGGATTAGTTTTTATAGGGACGTGGGTAAGAGAAATGGTGAGAAAACAAGGAATGATGCTTTTAGTTTAAGTCAGTATCTTAAAGGAAGAGATTTGCTTTCTTTCCAGACATGGATTTACTTTCTGTACAGTGGGTTTTATGTTGGGGTGAGCACCTTGCCCTAACTCAGGTATCTAGGTTCAGAAACTGAACCATACTGTTTACCCATTTCAACTAACTTTTGACCTGTTTTTCAACTCAGTAGGAGGTCTCCAGCTCCTGGTGGCAGCTGCTATCTCTATAATATGCTCTATTTAAGTCTTTTACCACAAAGCAAATAATTCCTAGTCAATCTATCAGTGAGCAAACATAAATTCTCTGTCTTTACAAAACTTTGCAACATTGGATATAGATTTCATTAAGTCTGACATTAACACTCGCATGTACTAATTATGGTCTGCTTATATTATACTTCTTAGGACTTTTCCAATATATCCAAATAAATCATTTTCTGATTTTCTTGTAATGGGCAACAGACAAAAATTTCTTCATTCACATCAAAATTCTCACTGAAATCATGAAAAAATGTATATAACTCTACAGTATTTTTTATATCTGTACTCTCATTAGCTATAAAAGAAAATGCCACAAGAAATCCAGGTTGCCACATAATATGCCCTATATACAACCTCAGTCATTTATTCAACACAGATAAAAATACTTGTAGTTTGGGGCACCAGGTTGGCTCAGTCAGTTAAGCATCTGCCTTCAGCTCAGGACACGATCCCGGGGTCCTGGGATTGAGCCCTGCATTAGGCTCCCTACTCAGTGGAGAACCTGCATCTACCTCTCCCACTCCCCCTGCTTGTGCTCTCTCTTTCTGTCAAATAAATAAATAAAATCTTTAAAAAATTCTTGTAGTTCAACATATAATTTCTTCTGCAATATACATTTTTTATAAATTTGGCATCTATAAAATATTTTGGTACCTGGGAAGTTTGTTGCTTAATATATAATTTCATTTCCCAGCAGCAACACTTAGTATATACATTTAAATACAAAACCTTTTGAAATTTCAGTCTGTGCTTTAAAGGTAATTAAAACTTTCATTGTACATCTTTTTTATATATCAATTATAGTTCTTTATAATAAATTGTATAATGTTAATACCTGAAGTTTCATTTCTTCAACAAAGGTATACTTTGTATGCATAATAAAGATGTTTAGAAATACTCTTCATTTCTGTAAGGAAATGTAAACTCCCCTGGTTTTGAAATCAATTCTTTCTTTTTTAAAGATTTTATTCACTTATTTGACAGAGAGAACGAGACTACAAGTAGGCAAAGAGAGAGGAGGAAGCAGGCTCCCCACCGAGCAGAGAGCCCGACGCGGGGCTCGATCCCAGGNTCCCTAGATCATGACCCAAGCTGAAGGCAGAGGCTTTAACCCACTGAGCCACCCAGGCGCCCCTGAAACCAATTCTTTCAGTCGTTTTTTTTTTCTCCTCAAGTTTTGATAACAACTATGTCACTTTCCTCTTAATTTTACT
>LNAC01001290.1:1470-54380 GCA_002007465.1 Ailurus styani
GAGATACCACCTTACACCAGTCAGAATGGCTAAAATCAACAAGTCAGGAAATGACAGATGTTGGCGAGGTTGCGGAGAAAGGGGAACCCTCCTACACTGTTGGTGGGAATGCAAACTGGTGCAGCCACTCTGGAAAACAGTATGGAGATTCCTCAAAAAGTTGAAAATGGAGCTACCCTACGACCCAGCAATCGCACTACTGGGTATTTATCCTAAAGACACAAAGGTAGTGATCCTCAGGGGCACGTGCACCCGAATGTTTATAGCAGCAATGTCCACAATAGCCAAACTATGGAAAGAACCTAGATGTCCATCAACAGATGAATGGATAAAGAAGATGTGGTATATATATACAATGGAATATTATGCAGCTATCAAAAGAAACGAAATCTTGCCATTCGCAACGACATGGATGGAACTGGAGGGTATTATGCTGAGCGAAATAAGTCAATCAGAGAAAGACAATTATCATATGATCTCTCTGATATGAGGAACTTGAGGGGCAGGGTGGGGGGTTGTGGGGGGTAGGGAGGGAAAAATAATGAAACAAGATGGGATGGGGAAGGAGACAAACCATAAGAGACTTCTAATCTCATAAAACAAACTGAGGGTTACTGGGGGGTGGGAGGGTAGGGATAGGGTGGATGGGTTATGGACATTGGGGAGGGTTTGTGCTTTGGTGAATGCTGTGAAAGATGTAAGCCTGATGATTCACAGACCTGTACCCCTTGGGCAAAGAATAAAAATAAAATTAAAAAGTGTAACTTCAAAACTATTGTAATTCTATCTGAAATGTTATTCTTTACCAGAAAAGGAGGGGGAAAATTGTTCATTCCCACCAGTAATCAAATAAACTCATCTTAGGATAACAACAACAACAACAACAAAAAAGAAAGTGGTAACATTGTGATGTGATGAGCACTGGGTGTTATACGCAACTAATTAATCATTGAACACTACACCAAAAACTAATGATGTACTATATGTTGGCTAACTGAATTTAAATTAAAAAAATATGAAATAAAAAATAGAAAGTTATATTTTGAACCCCAAATATATCAGTATTACCCTAAATATTAATGAACTATATACAGTTCAGTTTTAAATATTATCAAACTAAGTGAAAAACAGCTACAATAAAACCAAAAAGTCAACACGTATTTGTGAATTTTCCAGTTTTCCTTCTGTTACTAATTTCTAGTTTCATTCTATTTTGCTTAGAAAAGATACTCGGTATGATTTTAATCTTCTTAAATTTGTTGAGATTTGTTTTGTGACCTAGCATGGGATCTATCCTGGAGGATGTCGCTTGTGCACTTGAAAAGAATGTGTACTTTACTATTGGTGAGTAGAATGTTATGTACACGAGTCCATTTTTTGAAATCCCCTGCTATTACTGTATTGCTGTCTATTTTTGCCTTTACATCTGTCAGTGTTTGCTTCATATATTTAGGTGCTCTGATGTTGGGTGCATATATATAAGTATTATATCTTTCTGATGAATTGACTCTCCCTTTTTATAAAGATTTTATTTATTTATTTGTCAGAGAGAGAGAGAGAGAGAGCACAAGCAGGGAGAGCAGCAGGCAGAGAGAGAAGCAGGCTCCCCGCTGAGCAGGGAGCCTGATGTGGGACATGATCCCAGGACCCTGGGATTATGACCTGAGCCAAAGGCAGACACTTAACTGACTAAACTACCCAGGCGTCCCATGAATTGACCCTTTTAACCATTATATAATGACCTTCCTTGTTTCCTTATGCAGCTGCTATATGAAAGTTCCTCAAGAAATTAAAAATAGAACTACCATGTCATTTACCAATCCCATTTCTGGGTATATACTACAAGAATTGAAATTGGGATCTGCACTTCCAAGTTCACTGCAGCACTATTCATAATAGCCAAGTTATGGAAACAACCCAAATGTCCATCAACAGATGAA
Organism: Ailurus styani; assembly: GCA_002007465.1. Lineage (NCBI taxonomy): Eukaryota > Metazoa > Chordata > Mammalia > Carnivora > Ailuridae > Ailurus > Ailurus styani. The sequence goes on from LNAC01001290.1 coordinate 3,411, forward strand.
CAGATAAAAAAATGTGGTATATACTTATAATGGGATATTATTCAGCCTCAAAAAAGACAGAAATCCTTCTATTTGTGACACATGGAAGAATCTAGAGGACATTATGTGAAGTAAAATAATACAGTAACAAAAGGAGAGATACTACATGATTCCACTTACTTGGAGGTATGTTAAAATAGTCAAACTTCTGGGGCACTTGGGTGGCTCTGTCAGTTAAGCATTTGACTCTTGGTTTTGACTCAGGTCATGATCTCAGTGTCGTGAGGCTGAGACCTGCATTGGGCTCCACACTCAATGGTAATCTGCTTAAGATTCTCTTCCTCTCCCTCTGCCCCTCCCCTGCTTGTGTTCTCTCTTTCTCTCTCTCAAATAAATAAATAAGTAAATGTTTAAAAAAATAAAATAGACTCCTAAAAGCAGAGAATAGAACAGTAGTTACTAGGGGCCAGAGGAAAGGGAAATGGAAAATTATCATTCAACTGATGTGAAGTTTCAGTTATGCAAGATGAATTAGTTCTAGAAATGTGCTGTGCAGCAGAGTGCCTATAATCAACATACTGTATTACGCACTTAAAAATTTGTTAAGAAAGTAGATCTCATGTTAAGAATTCTCACCTCTTTCTCTCACNAAATGTGCTGTGCAGCAGAGTGCCTATAATCAACATACTGTATTATGCACTTAAAAATTTGTTAAGAAAGTAGATCTCATGTTAAGAATTCTCACCTCTTTCTCTCACCTACACACACACACGCACACACACACACACACACACACACACACACATGCACCACAAAGGAACACAAAGAAACTTTTGGAAGTGATGAATATTGGAAGTGACGTCCCTTACCTTGACTGGCTATGGTTTCATGAGCGTATGCATATCTTCAAGCTCATCAAATTTGTGTACATTAATTATGTGCATTTTGTGGTGTATCTGTTATACCTCAATAAAGCTGCTAAAAAAAGGCAACCATAGCAATTGCAAAGAAACCAAAACCAGCCATAAAATCTGCCTAAAAGAGGCATATCTAAAACACTTGATACAGAAATCTGGAAAGAAAAATGATAGAAGGGTGCCTGGGTGGTTCAGTGGGTTAAAGCCTCTGCCTTCGGCTCAGGTCATGATCTCAGGGTCCTGGGATCGAGGCCCGCATCGGGCTCCCTGCTCNCTCTGCCTGCCTCTCTGCCTACTTGTGATCTGAGCTCTCTCTCTCTGTGTCAAATAAATAAATAAAATCTTAAAAAGAAAAGAAAAGAAAAATGATAGAAAAAATATATATATACCATGCAAACACTAACCAAAAGAGATATGTGTACCTATAGAAACATCAAACAAAACAGATTCTAGGGCAAACAACATTGCTAGACATAAGGAGAAATAATTCAAAATAAGATTTAGTAGGAAGATACAGTAATTCTAAACATGTATGCATCTAATAATATAGCCTTAGACACATAAAGGAAATAAAGCAGATAATGACAGAGCTATCAGAGAAATGGACAGACACATAACCTTACTGGGATAGTCTTAATATACCTCTTTATTTTTAAAAATTTTTAAAATATATCTCTTTGAAAATCATGTAACAAATAAATTAAAAGATCATTAAGAATATAGGAGAGTATGGATATGAATATGATATGCACACTCATGTGTATACATACATATGATCTATCTATCTATCTATCTATCTATCTATCTATCTATCTATCTATCTATCTATCTATAGATCACTGGACCCACCAACTGCAGGGTATACATTTTTTTAATGAATACACCACATTTACAAAAATTAACTATATACTAGACCACAAAGCAAATCTCAAAACATTTCTCAGGACTAAAATTATATAGCAGACATTTGTGACCTCAATTCAATTAGGTTAGAATCAAAAATAGAAATATAACCAAGATATCTCTATGTTTGGAAATTTAGAAAACACACTTCTAAATAACTCATGGCTTAAGAAGAAATTACAAAAGTTGGAATATATTTTGAATTGAGTGATAACAAAAGTACTTTGTATAAAAATTTGTAAATATAGTAAAATGGTACTTAGAAAAAATTTTATGGTTTCAAATGCATATATTAGAATAGAACAAAGGTTAAAATTTAGTTAACTTTAGCTCACTAATACCTGTCCCAGATGAGTCCTATAACCTGTCTTCTGCTTGCTGGCCCCCAAGGCACTGAAGATGCTGCAGAAAAATCACATGACCAATCTGGTTGGTTTCCTAATAAATAAAGGCTGTGACTTCAAGTGAGCATGTTCTTCCGATCAGCAATCCTTTTGTGTTTCTCTAGCAATGCACTTCCCCTCCCTGCCACAAAGCCAACTTTTTTTTGGAATGATATTATTTGAGAGAGAGAAAGAGAGAGAGAGAGAGAGAGAGAGAGAGAGAGAGAGAGAATGAGCAGGGGGGACGGGCAGAGGAAGAGGGAGAAGCAGACTCCACGCTGAGCAGGGAGCCCAACATGGGGCTCGATCCCAGAACCCTGGGATCATGACCTGAGCTGAAGGCAGATGCTTAATGGACTGAGCCACCAAGGAGCCCCAAGTCAACTCTTTTTTTGTCTTCTCTTCTCAAACATACTAGCTGATGCCCTTGCATCAACTCTTCAATGATGAAAAGAAGCACCAAGAGTGAGTTCCTCATCTTCCCACGCTAAGCCCCCCAGCACTTTTCTCCCCACCCTCCTGTAATGGTGGGAGCAACCCTCCTATCAGAAGCCAGTCCCTCCTTCATGCTCTGGATCCCATCTCCTCTTAGATGCCCAAGAGCCTCACGCCTGGAGTTAGCGTTGTGTTCCTGATCAACCAATCTTTCCCTCTATATTGGGTCATCACATCCCTCTATATTTTGAAATGTAAATAAACAGACGTCCACTCCTTGCTGCCCCATCTTTTCTAGCTATCACCCCATTCTCTATGTTGAACTCCTGCGAAGAGCTGTCTAGATGGTCTGTCTGTATTTCTACATCCTCCACTTTCAATCCACCTGTCTTCATGCTTGACATTTACCCCTTCCAAACATGAACCGTTATACCCCACATAATTGTTGGTCCTGCCATTTCTCTCATGGCCCACATTTTGGTCCCAACAAGATCCTTAACACCTACCTGAGGAGCCCAAGAGACTTTTTCACCCAGGAATTACAGCAGGGATGAGTCAGGTCAGAAGATTTGGGGGAGGGATCCTACTGACAGAACATTGAAATGGCTCTTCCTTCCTTCCTCCCAGACAGATTCTTATGTCAAAAGGCAAATGCCTTGTGCTTTGGCTTTGCCTGATATCTTTTTTGACTCATTCCATGTGTAAGAGGAAGTATCACCTACTCAAGGAGTCCCATCAAGCCACCACCCACTGGCCTGTGCGTTGGGGTGTACGGAGCTCACCATAAACCACTATGAGGAATGCCAGGAAGGCCACCTGTCAGTGCCCAGCTGGAACAAAAGCACGGCTGGAGAAAATGGTATTTAGGATGTTAAAAAACACAAAGCCAATATTTCTAGCCCCTGAATCAAGTCTGACCACCAAAAGCACTAGGTTCTAATTTGTGATCTCTCTGAGGGTAAGAACAGTATCTCATTTGCCTTTATAATTCCCATGCTCTTGGTGACTTAATGCCATATGTGTTAAATGACTATGTGAAGAGTGCCAACTTGAGTCATGATCTCTGAGCCCACTCTGAAGGCCTTTCTCAGAGTACCTCTGTGGAGTTAGGCCTTTGGCTAACTATAGAAGTTCACTAGGAGCAGTCTTATGAAGTCCTATGAAACCATTATCAAACATACAGTTCCCCACATAAATGCTTCCCTTCAAAAAAGGAAATGGAGAAAAGTCTTGCAGAATTAAAGGGCTCAGAAACAGTTGCTTCGCCTGGAGCTCATGTTTTTCTCCTTCAGAATTATGTAATCAATCAAGTTTTGTCTTCTGCTCTGGCCATCAAGGAACTCAGATACAAATGTGTGGTCCAACATCTGGAACTGTGTCATTTACTGCAGGGTGCATTTTGCATTATAATTAATCTACATTTTCCTGATCCCATTTTTAAATGTATTTCTATGTCTCTATTTTAGAGAAGATCTTTTTGTAAGATACTATGAACCACTTTAACATAAGCTGGAGTAAAATTGAAAATGTTTAAAAATGTGATTTGTAAGACACGAAAGGAAAATACTGTATGACTCCACTTATCTGAGGTATCTAAAGTACTGAAAATCTATAGAGACAGAAAGGAGAATGGTGGTTGCCACAAGCTGAGGGAGGGGGAGTATTTAAGAGGTATAGAGTTTCAGTTTGGGATGATGAATCTGAAGATGGTTGGGGGGGCATAACAATGGGAACGTACTTCATACACTGAGCTATGCATTTAATCATGGTTAAACTCATAATTTTTATGTTATGTGTATCTTACCACAATTAAAAAAAATTTTAAAAGCATCTTGTTCAATTTGGCCTGGAGGTAGGTTGGATTAGAAGGTGCTGTAAATTTTTCAGATGAAATGAGCAAGTGAGAAGGACCTGAGGAGTCACACATGTCATGGCAGTAGGGATAAAGAGGGGTGGAATGGGTGGCTTCTGTACAGCCACTGCTGGGATAAGAGTGAGATGAGATATCCAGGTGCACCCCTAAAATGGGCAACAACCTCTTGAGCTTGCAAAAGAGCCATGTTATTCAGCTCATTTGTTGAATAACATTTGTCTCTATGTTTTGTCTCTAGTTGTCTATGTTGTGTCTCTAGTTGTCTCTAATCATTTGTCCCATGAGTACCAGCTACCAAAATATTTGTCTATTTAGAAAGGCAGGACTGTATTACTACATATAGATAGATATACAGGACAAGCTGGGCTTTCATCTTCCAGGTTCTTCTTCTTTTTTTTTTAATACAACAAGGAGGTGAGTGAAGATGGGGCTGTGCTCATTTTTTGCAGCTGATGACACGGAGCATATGTTTTCAGATCAGGCATCCATAAAGGCACAATGCATTCCCACCCTTCCTGACAGTGGACAATGGAAATGAACACTCCATCTTGCTACTGTTAATACAGCCTAAACAGTGCTCTCCACACAGAAGTGTAACGACGACCTCCTAAAACACTAATGAAAAACCAGCAACATTGGTTTGGTTTGGAAAAGCTATATTGGAGCTTTCCCTCTCATGTACCCCTCGCCTCAGTGAATCACCATCAGCTAAGGGGCTATGCTTGGGGGACGCTTGCCCTTTGTCTTGTGCATAACTTAAAAAGCCATGTCCTTGATCAGTATGTGTTTAATCCCATTTCATATCTCCTCAAGGTGGTGAAAGGATTAATGACTGTAATATTTTGCACAGAGCTGCTGTTTTGGCTTTCAGGGCTAAATGATCTCGCTAGGAGAAAACTCTATATAATCCATCCTCAATACCAACTTTGGTGTCAGTGTCACAAATCTGACACTATATCCCCAACCATCTCAAGAAGTTAATAGAATTTTTTAAAGAAACCAGAGGAAAACATTCAAAGTCATTGATCTATTTGACTCTCTTACAGTAAAACACTGTTTTATTCCCAGCAAAGTAGTAAGAATTTAAAGATTGAGAGAACCTGGCATTGGAGTTTGTGCTGAAATTGATGTTTATTGCTGATGGCAGAATAAGTTTGTACAGTTCTGTGACAAAGCAATACAGTACTCTTTAAGAAGAGTCAGAGATATATGGACAGTCTTTGAGCCACGAGTTCTATACATAGAGATTTTCTTAAGATAATAACCAGAAGTAAAAGGACATCTATATATATGAAGATGTTCATGGGAGTGTTGTTGAGAGTTGCAAAATAAAGTTGGGAAAAGAAATGCCAATGTTTAAACTCACAAAAGTGGGTTATGAATGTTGTATAGAAATATGGACAGAATGCAGATAAAAGTTGATGTATTGAAGAAAAATAGTAGGTATTACCATGATGACCAGCACATAATCTATGGGTTTGTATGGATGATAACATGTAGAGATCACGAGAACTCTATTAAGGTGAGGGAAAAATCGCCTGGACCATACCTGGCTCCTGATAAGCAATCCATAAATGTCAACATTGACACTGTTACCACCACTTTTAGACTCCATTTCAGAGTGTCTAGGGCATATCAGAAGAGGGAAAGTTGGGTTTAATGTGGACTAGCCCCTCTATAATAGAGGCAGAGCTAACTAGGTCTCTCTGTGTAGACATAAGGCCTATCATTCATTCTGAGTATAACATCCAGCTTGACTTGGGGAACCCATCACCTTCCTTTCTACTCAGGGAAAACCCACACAATATAATGGACCGTAGTTGCTCACCAGAGCCCTCCTGGTGTTTTAGAGAAAACAGGCCTGAGACTGTCCCATATCCTGAAAGATGCCTGGCCCCTAGGCACCAGAGGCCAGCAGTAACCCCAGTCACTGTGATAATCAAAATATTCCCACTAAAGATATTCCTGAACTCCCCTTGGGCAGTGATACTGACCCCTATGAGAATCACTGGACCCATCCCCACCCAAACCCCAGCCTCGCTTTACACCCACATGTGGCCTTTGTTCAATGCATGGACAAGGGGTGCACATCTTTTGGGAGTGCTCGCTTAGTTTATAGCATTTCTAATTGCAGGCACATTCTCTTCTTTTTCTGAAAGGTCATCATATGTTTAGGAATAGCAGTCATTGTTTTCCCGATTACATAAGTTATAAGTGTTGACTGTAGAAACTCTGGAAACTATAGAAAAGCAAAAGGGATATGAAAGTTGCCCAATATATGGAGAGACACTTGTTTTTAATTTACACACAAACACGTGCATATTATTTGTATGCAGAGAATATCTGCACTTGTTATAAAACGGGGGCATATTGCAGTCTAGGGAGACACCTAGTAGGAATATATGAAGTGCAAGGTGGGGGCAATGCAGACTGCTGAAAATACCTTAGACGACAATTAGTATTTTAATTATCCATTTGCTCCTATGGCATAATCTGCAGACCTATCCAAGTGAGTAGTTAAGTGTAAATTACTTGGAATATAGAACTTTCTCTGCAACAAGATCCTACTGAGTAAATTTTAAGACTTCCAAATTCACCAATTAAAAAAAATATTCAGGCAGAATTTGTAAGTTAGGAATCTGATATACATTTAAACTAGTGTTACGGCCTCAAGGGGATCACAGGTTTTCATTTATGTCAGAAGTTTTAAGGAATGGATTAAAGTCCTTATTAAAGTGTTGAAACCAGCATTTATTAATAGCCTCAATTCCACCCCTAGCAAACACTGCCAACACCTTTTGGGCAGAAGTGGGGATGTCACAAAAATAGAGAAAGGTTTTCTCCAGACCAGAAGACTAGGTTATGTCCCCACCCTTTGGCTCAGACATGCAGTTTGGGGAGGCATTTCCTTTAACAGAGCAGGATGGCCTCTGCGGCCCCAGAAAGTTTGCAGTCCGAGAGTGTCAGCATTTCCAAGGCAGAATCTTCCAAATGCACCTGGGAAAGAGCAGCACAAAGGCCACATTGCGTGTGTGTGTGTGTGTGTGTGTGTGTGTGTGTGTGTGTGTGTGTGTGTGTGTTGGTGGGAGTGGGACAGCACAGGGCTTCCCAGTCTCCTCTGAGAGGCCTGCTTTTCCTCTTTCTCCCTCTACTTCTCTGAAACAGTGAGCATCACTGCAACCCTACACCAACCTCTGTTCCCACTCTGTGGGCCCTGAAAAGTCATGCAGGAAGCTGCAGGGTCCTCCCCCCACCATGCCATAAGCCTTTTCCTCCTCGAAAGGAGAGCAGTAGCACAGAGGAGCTGTCAGTCCAATGAAGTCACCACTCAGCCACTTCTCCATGCTTGGCCTTGCCTTGCAAAAATGCTGGTCTGTGGGACACAGCCAGGTCCTGAGACTTCTACTTCTCATCTGCTGGGCATGCCCTGTTTGCTAGGCAATGTGTTTGACCCACAGGGGGGCAAAGAGAAAGAAATCCAGATCCCATTTTCCAGGGTTGGTGGGAGAGAGCTCAACCGTGTGCTGAGATGAGGGACAGCAGAGCCACTGGTGGGGAAGTGCAAGATCACTGAAATCCTTCCTGGGATTAAAAGCATCTCCCTTTTGTCTTAAAACTGTCACCTTCTCTGTGCTGCCCTGATGTGACTTTCTCCTACTACTTGCCACTGGCTGTTTCTATCTCTTCTTAAGGTTCAGTCACGCTGACGCCAGTCCCAGACTCACACCCTGAGGTCCCAGCTTTGCGGGGTGCAAGATACAGGACTCACATCAACCTCCCCCAGACAACACTGATGGGTAAGAGAAGAAACACAGAAAATCCCTGATAGGGTGTGATAAGTTGAGTTGTTCAGTCCCTCCCTCAAAAAAGAAAAAAAAAATCAGTTGAAGTCCTACCCTCTAGCACCTGAGAATGGACCTTATTTGGAAATAGGGTCATTACAGATGCAATCAGTTAAGTTAAAATGAAGTCACTGTGGAGACCTTAATGCAATATGACTGGTGTCCTTGTAAGAACACTGCCATGTGAGGACAGGACAAATGGGACGGGACAACACCATGGGATGGTGAAGGCAGAGATAGGAAGTAGGCAGCTGCTAGCCATGGAATGCTAGATTGCGAACCACCTGGAGCCAGGAAGAGGAGAGGAATGATTGTCCTGTGGGTTTCAGAGGGGCATGGCCAGGCCCACACCTCAATTTCAAATGGTTGGCTTTCAGAACTGGGAAACAATACATCTCTGTCGTGTCAAGTCACTCAAGTTGCGGTACTTTGTTCCAGTAACCCTAGGAAACCAAGACACATTGTTTTTCTCTTTTGACTTATTTCATTTAGCATAATCCCTTCCAGTTCCATCCCTGTCAGTGCAAATGGTGGGCACTCATCCTTTCTGATGGCTGAGTAATATTCCATTGTATATATGGACCACATCTTCTTTATCCATTCGTCTGTTGAAGGGCATCTTGGCTCCTTCCACAGTTTGGCTATTGTGGACATTGCTGCTATGAACACAGGGGTGCGTATAGCCCTTCTTTTCACTACATCTGTATTTTGGGGGCAAATACCCAGTAGTGCAATTGCTGGGTCATAGGGTAGCTCTATTTTTAACTTTTTCAGGAACTTCCACACTCTTTTCCAAAATGGCTGTACCAACTTGCATTCCCACCAACAGTGTAAGAGAGTTCCCTTTTTCCACATCTTCTCCAACATTTGTTTTTTCTGTCTTATCAATTTTTGCCATTCTATCTCAATATGGTTTCTCAATATGGTATCTCAATACTCAATACGGTATCTCAATATGGTTTCACTTATTTGTACAACGTAAGGAATAGCATGGAGGACATTAGGAGAAGGAAGGGAAAAATGAAGGGGGCCAGTATCAGAGGGGGACATGAACCGTGAGAGACTATGGACTCCGGGAAACAAATGGAGGGTTTTAGAAGGGAGGGGGGTGGTGGGATGGGTGAGCCTGGTGATGGGCATTAAGGAGGGCATGGACTGCATAGAGCCCTAGGTGTTATATGCAAACAATCATGGAACACTACATCACAAACTAATGATGTACTGTATGGTGACTAATATAACATAAAAAACAAAACAAAACAAAACAAATGAAACCAAGACACAGGGTTCATGTTACTCATCTGCAGGCAGTCTGGAAATTGGTAGGTTATCATTCCCTAAATATCATTTACCAGGGACCACAGTTGTCTTGTGTCCTCTCTTTGGGACATGATCCTTTGACATACCTCACTTTTAACAGGGTGAGGAATGAAGTCACAGGGTGAGGAGTCTTTTCTTGAGTCCATAAAAGCTCATTTTATCACTTTTGATGAATAAGACCAACAACTGCTTTTGTGGGGCCATGTAGCTGTTTCTAATGAAGGCAGGGAAACCATTAGCTCAAGGGACAGAAATGTCAACCTGATTCGGGCACCCCAGAATCCATATGGTGTGAGGACAACTGTCCTTGCCTGTCTTGCTCTAGATACTGTTTTACAACCTGTGTCTTCATTACTGCCTCCTAAGGGAGTCTTTTTAGACATTTTTTTTCTAACTCCCCCACCCCCCGCCGCCCTGATGACATTTTAATACTACAGTTATATTGTCTAATCACTGCAGGTACTGTATGTACATCTGTGCTTTATTACATGAACAGAGCAAGAACCCTCCAAAGGGTTCTCCTTCCCTCCAAAGACCACTTTTTGCCCACTTGGGGGAAGACAGTACTGGTGAGACTATACACTCAAGAGTCAAAGATTTGGTTTTAGATCCAGCTCCCAACCTCACCTGGAACATGCCCATGGGTAAGTTACTGCCTCTGTGACCTTAGTGCCTACAACTATAACAGGGCGTGCTATCCACCTCACAGGACTAGATACACGAACAGAGAGTGGAAGTGGAGAGTGTTGGCAACTAACTGACATCCTTCTCCTAAAATTTATTCTCTATCCTTAGATTCAGCTCTCATAAAATTAGCCTTTCTTAACTTGACCACACTTACCTGTCTTCCCAGTTGCTTCATCTTTACTTTGTCCAGCCTGCCTTTACCTCCTGTTCTCACCTGCTGAACTTGAACCTTGAAGAAGCCCAGCTTATATATCCCTTTCTCTGGGACACCTGTCTTGCCACTGAGTCCCGAGTGTTCTGCAGCCTCCCACAGAGCTCCTTTCACTGCTCCATGACTGTTCATGCATAGACTTTTCTCCAGGTTACTGTGGAGGGTGCATGAGCAGTATGTGGTCCTTCTCACTTTCCAATCTTGGCTGTTACTGTAGGCCTGGCCATATGGTGAGTGAGCCGGCATCTCTGCTAATCCAAGAAATTGCAAAAAGATCAAACTCTCAGGCTGGTCCTTTCCCCAGAGCAACCAACCTGGAACTTGGCAAAAAGGCCTTGGGGAAAAAAGGAAAAAAGAAACATTACAAATAAAAGGCACATCAAGGGACGCCTGGGTGGGCTTAGTTGGTCGAGTGTCTGACTCTTGATTTCAGCTCAGGTCATGATCTTAGGGTTGTGAGATCAAACCCCATGTTGGGCTCCCCGATCAGTGGGGAGTGCTTGAGATTCTCTCTCTCCCTCTCCCCCTGCTCCCCCACTCACAAGCACACACTCTCCCTCTAAAAATAAATAAATAAAATGTTTTTAATAAAATAAAAGGCATGTCAAGAATTCATACTTCCCAAATTCTAAAGCAAACAACACAAATGAAAATGGGAACAAAGAGTTCTCTAAAAACTCAGTGATGGGCAGTACACGGTTGCTGTGCAGGATGAATTTATGGAGGAAATAAGTGAAAAATATGTCCATTTGCCATGAGATGTGTCAGTGTGTATTTTCAGAAAAAGGAATGCTCTTTTATATAACCATGTAGAGTGATCAATTTCAGAAAATTTAAAATTAATTCAACACTATTCTACTATTATCATATGCAAATTTTGTCAACTGTCCCAATGCCCATTGTGGCTATTTTCCCTCACCTCAGGAGATGGTCAAGGATTAGGCATTTCATTTGACTATCATGTTTTATTAGTCTTCTTTAACCTGAACATGTTTCTTTCTTTGTCTTGCATGGCATCAACACTTTGAACTCCTCAAGCCAGTTGTTTTGGGTAATATCTGTCAGCATGTATTTGTCTGATGTTTCCTCAAAATTAGATTTCTTCTGAAATTTGGAAGGGTAGATTGCCTCTCATTGTACGTGAATGGAACTTCACCCCAACTTTTCCCAATTTATTTTTTCTCCAAATTCTTCAACCTAGTCAAGAGGTTTGTCAGTTTTACAGTTTTTCACTGAACAGCCCTGTGTAAGATGGGATTTTCCAAGTACACAGTAAATTTATTTGACTTGCTGCATCATGGTGCATAAAGACATTTCAAGAGCTAATCTTCCAATATAAACTAAATGAAAATGAGTCATGGGTCTACCAACACAAATAACTCAGTTGAGGTGATCATTTGAAGAGCAAACACCTGGGTGGCTGGGTGGCTCAGTTGGTTAAGTGACTGCCTTCAGTTCAGGTCATGATCCTGGAGTCCCAGGATCAAGTCCTGCACTGGGCTCCCTGCTCAGTGGGGAGTCTGCTTCTTTCTCTGACCCTCCCTCCTCTCATGCTCTCTCTCTCAAATAAATAAATAAAATTTTTTTAAAANGAGTCCTGCACTGGGCTCCCTGCTCAGTGGGGAGTCTGCTTCTCTCTCTGACCCTCCCTCCTCTCATGCTCTCTCTCTCAAATAAATAAATAAAATTTTTTTAAAAAAATGAAGAGCAGACATGTTTTATACAAGGCCGAGTCTACAAATGAATGGGCAATTATAATGATAATTTGCTATTTTCCTGGTGCTTGGTAAGTATATGTTCATATCACTTTTAAGACACATCCTGATTTCAGGATAACTAAATGTGAAAACATGGGGATCTCATTATAATCAAATTAACAGTATCTATAGTTAATCTTACCTGATTAGTCAAGATTCCGGTGCTTAGGGATTCTGGATAGGTCTCCTACAAATTATACATATTCTAGAACTTATATTAATTCAAAAATAAAATATATTTGGTACAAGTTTTACACTAAATATTGCTTTAAAATCTTTTGATATTATCTCTCATTTCCATAAGAAAGTAGAATTTTTAAAAATGCATGTACAATGAGGCTTTTAATCAAAGATATCTATAGCAACATCAACATGCATATCCTGTTGAATGATCATGAAAGCACATCCAATTCAATTGTGTAAGCCTAAAATCTTTAATTTGTTGGTTTAATATAAAAATCTCATACTCAAATCCTTAATGTTTCCCAAGAAACACGACTCTCTAAAATATTCAAGTATAACCACGCATATGTAGGTCTTATTTATAAAATAATCATGAGCAGAACATATACCTATTGTCAGTGTTTTTTTTCCCCTTGGAATAAGGAAGAATAAGAAAACTTTTGAGTTTATTCAAAACACAATCCACAAACCAAAAGTGGCAGAATTGTTTCAGCTCATCACCTTCATTTATAAAAGAAGCATTTAGACAGGAGGTTTCTGGTTTAAAAATAACAGCATAAAGGCATCATTGCCTGCTCTTTTCTCTCAAGCCATCTAAGAAGAGCTCACAGTTCTCAGGAAAAATAGTCAGGGCACAGAGTCCTCCAAAGCAGGGCTCATCCCTTAAGGGAAAAATTAATGATACCTGGTGGAAATTAAGAAAAAGACTCTGTTTTTGCTAGTTGACAGTTGAAAACTGTCAAACAAACTTTGTTTGTTTTTAGAGAGAGCGAGTGTGAGAGAGCACACAGTGGGGAATGGAAAGAGGGGTNTTGCTTGGTTTTGTTTGTTTTTAGAGAGAGCGAGTGTGAGAGAGCACACAGTGGGGAATGGAAAGAGGGGTAGAGGGAACCTCAAGCAGGCTCCATGCTCAGTGTGGAGCCCAACATGGGGCTCGATCTCACAACCCTGAGATCATGATCTAAACTGAAATCAAGAATCAGATGCTCAACTGACTGAGTCACTCAGACACTCTGACAGCTGGCAACTTTGAAGTCCCCTCCTTTCCCTTGCATTTTTGCCCTACCTCTGGGCAAGCTGATAAGAAAGCCCACTCGCCTCATGCAAGCCCTGAGCTCCATGCAGGAATGCTCAACCCCATCCTGTCTTAGGATCCAGGCACTATAAAGTCTCAAACATTCTCTGCTTTGCTTGCTATCTGGATTGTCATGAGACTTCCAGCTGTCCCCAGAAAGTCACATTACATGAATAATAAACCTTTTCATATCCTCTTGGTGGGCCTGGGGTCATCAGTCTCAACATCGAAACGAATTTTTGGTAGTGTCGATCCAGCACCTGGGCAGTCACAAAACACCTGGCTGAGATCAGCAAGGCCAAGGTACATGTAAGCTATGAGACCCTGCCAGTATGTTTTGCAACATGGATTGGCAGGATAGGAGGAGCTGAACAAAGTAACACACCATGTTTGAAAAAAGCAGGCAGGATGGAGAAGAAAGTGTAGGTGACAAGTTTCCCCCAGAGGCTCTGATTTTAGGTAGCTAGAAAAGTAAATGTTGATAATTCATGTACACACACACACACACACACACACACACACAAACACACACACACTGTGGCATGCAGGGCTCACCATAAGGGCGGGCAACTCTTGTTAGCCCTTGAGAAAATGTTCTGTGGTAGCTGACTAAAATTCTAGGTTAACAGCTACTCCATTTAGACTTTTCAGGCTCCTCTGCCATGTAAACATTTGCAAAGGGGAGATATGGAAAGAATGCTCTCCATTTGAAACACACACTTCAAAGGAACCATCACATGAGTTTTGCAAAGATACTTCCAGACAAAAAAAATTTTTTTTAAAGAATATTATAAATCGCAGTTAGACAAGGAATTCAGACTAGAAAGAAAAGGGTTCCAAAGAAGAGACTAGGAAACAACAGTCATAAATCAGCGATGAGATGGTGGGATTCAGGAAAGAAATGAAGCAAAAAGCATGATTACAGAATTGATTTTGTAGCAGCNCGTAGAAGCAGAAAGAAGAGATATTGCTAGAAACCTGGTCCCTTGACGGCACGGACGATGGATTGGAGAATGTATAACCATACAGCAATGGGAAAACACAGGGCAGGGGTCCAAGGTCCAGAGACGGCAGGATGGAGAGGGAAGGTGGGTAGAGATGGATCACAGCTTGCATAACTGCTGTCCCTGGGAAAGAGAGACATCCAACTAACAGAAAATCAGTATGTGGTGATATTTTAGAACAGTGGTTCTCCAAGTAGGATCCTTGGCCCAACATCATCACCTGGGAATTTACCAGAAATACATATTTTAGAGCCCTTCCCAAACCTAACCAAATTAGAAACTCTGGATTCAGACCTATCAAGTTGTGCTTTTAACAAGCTCTCTAGCTGATTCTGGTGCTCACTTAAATTTAGATACACTATTATGGAAAATGGTTTCTCCCCAGTAAAGGAAGATCTCAATTATAGATTAAAGAATACCCTGGATTTTAAGGAAATCAGGTACTAAATAATTAACACTGAAGCACTCAGTGTTAGGCACTCAGGCCCAAAACAAAACAAGACAAAAGTAAAAATGAAGTCACTGGCAATGGGAGAGAAAAATCAGGCTGGCTACCTTATTGCCCAATGCTGCATTTGATAATAGGGTAAAGCAAGAGAATAACTACAGAAGTCCTTGAAGAAAGAGATTTCCAATGTTTTTTATTCAAGCAAATGTAGAACAGGTCTTAAAGCCAGGCTTAATAATACTAAACCTGGTTCTCTTTTGCTCTGATCATACCACCCCTCTGAAGACTTGTATTAACACTTCCGGGTATAACTAACAATCTTCCTTTGTACGAGGAGTTTTTGCTTTTCTTGGACCCTTTCCTGCTAGGCTGACTGCCTTGTAGCTGTTTCACTTCTCAGGATCAGCCCCACACAAGTGAGTGCATGAAAAAAGGGAAAGCAGCAAACTCAATTCGGTCAGGAATCCAGCAGCTCAGCTCCATAAACTGGAGGGTGGCCTCACAGAACCTGAGGGAATCTTTTTAATTTTTTAATTAAAAATAATTAATTAATTAATTTTTAGTTATATGCAACTGATGAATCACTAAACTCTACCTCTGAAACTAATAATATACTGTTTGTTAATTAACTGAATTTAAATGAAAAAAAAAAAAGAACCTGAGAGAATCTTCAAGGTTAATCAGAGTTCACCTCCTCAGGAGGGTCTTGACCCTCACCTCCTTTGCCAAACGTCACCCTTCCTCCATCACTGTCAGCCTCCCCGTCTTGCTTTGTTTTTCCTTGTTAAAGCTATCCACAGCAAATATATTTATATTTGTTCGTTGTCTGTCTTTGTTCACTGCCTATCTCCCTCCACTAGAGTATAAGGTCAAGGGGAGTTAGGACTTGGTCTGTTTGGTTCACTTTTGTATCCTTAGTGCCCACCTAGCTCAGTCCTGGCATACAGTAGGTACTCAAAAAATTGATCAAATCACTGAATAGAGATCTCCCCTTGGAGATAAGGAAACTGAGATCCTAATGTGAAGAAAGGATGGCCCTTGAAGCAAATGCTATTGCTATTAACAGATTCATTATTAGAGTTAAATAATTGATTTAAATACATAGACAGTCCTCAACTTTAATATTAACTGTGTTCGCATTCAAGGGAAGGGATGCCTGAGGAAAAGTCTGCACCTATGTCAACAGAATTTCAGGATCTTGGTGAAGCAAGATGTTATATAGATGAGCCAAAGATGGCCTCTGTGTGTTGGCCACTACATCGTCTATTTGTCTCTGCAGGCTGAGACTCATTAGCTTAAAAGCCTGCTGGCACCATACTCAAAATTTAAACATTTAATTATTTTTAAAAATAGCCCAAACAAGCAGATTTTTAGCCATTTAGAGCCTGCCTGCTTTGCACACCTCACAAAACTTCACAGCTGCTGGCTTTGTGGTGATAAGCCTCCAAGCTGCTAAGGCCCTCTAGGGCTCTCTGACCCCAAGTCTTGCAGTGCCCTTGGGGGTCATTCCTCTCTGCCACAAGTCCTCTTGCTCTTCTCCCCTTCTGAGGAGCAACCCCCAGGTAGCTCTGGACAGACGCCTGCTGTAAAAGACTCCACTCTCATGCAACCACATCCAAATGCCACACTCCCATCACATGAAGATTCATCAGGGCCCATCACCGCCTAGGAATCTGTCCTGAATATAGGCATATTATCTGAAACCTGAGGGACAGTCTTCTCCCATCACCATGAGAAAAAATATCCTCCTGTTTTGGGGAAAAGAAAGCTGGTATTGGAAGATGACCTGAAATCTCAGCAGAGAAGCTATATCCCAGAGGAGGATACAGATAGCCTTTGGAAATGGTGTCCTGTCCTACCCCAATGCTGTAAGGCCGCAGAAATGGAGCTGTATCTGCAGTCCTCCAGCTTAGAGAAGACAGGGTGATGTCAGAGAAAGTGTGTGGGGGGAGTGTGGAGGAAAATTCAAATACACCACATTAGATAAAACAGAGGATCTGGACAGAGCTTCCCGTGTTCAGTCTGGTCACAGTGAAAAGAATCAGGATTATAGCTGTGCAAACAGAAATAGCAAAGAAAAAGAGAACAAAGGGAACAAAACACAAGGGAGGATGGTAGGAAAGATTACAGACACATAGAATAAAGGGAGGGAGGGAGAAAAAATAGCACAGAAAAGGGAGAAAAAGAACCCAGTCTGGAAGCCAAGATAACCCAAGAAAAAGAAGACACACCCCCCCCACTTGAGGTTTTGGCACTATGGAAAATGCAATTTATAAAAAAAGGAACATGAACTCAACAAGACAAGTACTCAAGAACTTAAAGACAAAATGATAGACACGAGGATGGTACAGAAGGATGATCACAGATCTAAAGAAACAAACTGAAGATAAATCACCACTGTTAAAAAACTACCAAATAGGGTGCCTGGGTGGCTCAGTGGGTTAAAGCCTCTGCCTTCGGCTCAGGTCATGATCTCAGGGTCCTGGGATAGAGGCCCGCATGGGACTCTCTGCTCAGCAGGGAGCCTGCTTCCTCCTCTCTCTCTGCCTGCCTCTCTGCCTACTTGTGATCTCTCTCTCTGTCAAATAAATAAATAAAATCTTAAAAAAAAAACCAAACTACCAAATAAATAAGAACATGAAGGAACACAGCAGAGAAAAATCAAATTATGATCCTAAATAAGAGTCAGGAAGCAATCAGAATGAACCCATAGGAAAATGACCAAGCAACTTTAAAAATTAAAGAGAAGAGATATGCAAGGCACATGGAAAGTATTCCACATAAGGATAACTTCTGTTCATGAAATTCAGTGAACAACAAATGAAACAAAAAAATATATATTGAGAGATAAGATAGCAGAAAATTTCTTAAAACTGAATGAGAAATTGAGTTTGTATATCCCAAAGGCACACTATATTTTATTAAAAACTTTAGCTACATTGAGCCTTATGGTAGTTAGGTTATAAATTCATAGAACTCTAGGCAATTAGAGAGAAATGTGTTTGAGACCTAAATGGGGGAAATGTCAATCTGACCTGAAATTTCTCCAGAGGAGCATTCATGGACATTCACGGGGCAATTTCTGTAGTTCATGAAGAACATGTGACCCAAGGACACTGCACTAGGGCAAATTGTTGTTAAGAATAATAGGCAGACATTCTCAAATATGAAAAAACAAATTAAATAAATTACTTGTGAATATTTCTTTAAAAAAAAATCCTACTGAATCACAGAATCCAGCCAACAAAATGATGGATGGAAGAGCCTTGGTTAAGGGACTAGCAGAAGCTCAGTGCCAGAAAGCAAACAGAGTTGTGTGTTGATCAAAATAGGCTAGATATCAATGCAAACAACCCTCACCTGTCAGTAGCTTTTGTCCGTAAAAATTTACTTCGTCTTTACCTGTCTTCCATGCGAAGGTTCAGTACTGCATCTCCACAACAACACAGGATTCCACATTCTCCAAGACAAGGGAGGAGAGCTCCAGAAATTCTCACAAGGGCAACTGAACGCTTCCATCCAAAGTGACCCATGAGTGCTTGTATTCTTTCATGAGATGACTGGTCAGGGACAGCCACAAGAGGGGACAGAGGAGAGACTCAGGAAACAACAAAGTTTACTATACTGACAGGTCCTAGACACAAGGGCATAGCACACCACAGAAAGCCACACAGGAGAGACATCAGAGTGGTCAGGAGGCAGAAGACAGGAATGAGGGGAGCCCTTAGGCTGAGTCTTTACTGGGGTTTCCATGTCAAAGGTGAGGCAGGACAGGGTGAGCAGTTTAGGACTGGCCAGTGTGACTAATCTCTGCAGACTACAGGCTTCAGAGGTGAGCCCTAGTTGGAAGGCACCTGACCCTGGGATGATTAAGGCGGAGGACTACTGCCTTCTGGGATGTGTGGGCCCGATAGAGGAGGCAAGACTCTGGGTTGGTGAGTTTGCATATCGAAGACGCACTCTAGGCTGGGCCCTCTGCTGTCTCCAACAACTGGCTAGTCTGGGGAGGGGCAGTCTCTCCCCAACCAGAAAGGGATTTTTAAGATGTCAAAATACATAGGCATAAAACTAAAAATATTTACAGCACACTGGGTCACTTCCACTCATATTTTATCGGCCAGAACATGTCATAGGACTTGCTCTGGACATACTGCTTGCATAGGACAAGCTATCCTGTTCTCAAGAAGATGAAGAAGAGCCATCTCTCCATGTGCCTGGGAAGAGAAGAGCTGGAAATAACAGTGAACAGTGCTAATCTCTACCATAAACAGTATTGATAAAGGTCTGAGAGGGAAGAAATTATGATCCCAGAATTGTAAATACTGACACTTCTTAAAAAAAAAAAAAGCCTAACGATGAAACTAACCAACTAACTGAAAGATTCAAAATAAAAATAATGACCTCCAGTGTTGGCCAACGATGAGCACCAGTGCAATTTGCACAGAAGATTGAGACGAATGCTGTCTGCTCCTCCTTGGCTGGCAAGTATGAGTCTGGCTTTTCTGTGGCAGCAGGGGCAGAGGTCCCCGGGCCAAGTGCCTCCTTTGT
This sequence comes from Ailurus styani, assembly GCA_002007465.1. NCBI lineage: Eukaryota > Metazoa > Chordata > Mammalia > Carnivora > Ailuridae > Ailurus > Ailurus styani. Next base: position 22,976 of record LNAC01001290.1, read on the forward strand.
GGTGCTGGAAGGCAGCTGTGTGGCATCTCTACACGCTGGGAGGGATTGTGGCTAAGATGGGTCATCTGGGAGCCAGAAGTGGGAAGGAGATCCCTGGTTTTGTTGGCTTCCTGAATGTTTCCTGCTTCCTACTCTTGGCAGAGTTTCTAGGTCAGTTCTCCAGATTGTTCTGGGGTCCCTTCCTAGAAACTTGACCTGGAGTATGCTCCCCCAGCCCTACCAACAATACACATGCATCTATTTTTTTTTAAAGATTTTATTTATTTATTTGACAGAGAGAGAGAGAGAGAGAGAGAGAGAGAGAGAGAGAGAGAGAGAGAGAGAGAGAGAGGNGAGAGAGAGAGAGAGAGAGAGAGAGAGAGAGTGAGAGAGGGACTACAAGTGGGGCAGAGGGAGAAGCAGGCTTCCCGCGGAGCAGGGAGCCCGACGCGGGACTCGATCCCAGGACCCCGGGATCACGACCCGAGCCGAAGGCAGACGCTTAACGACTGAGCCACCCAGGTGCTCTAATTTTCTATATTAAAAATCTTTCTGCTCAGAATAGGCACATTGGCCCCCTTGTTTGTAAATGAGCTATTACTGATACCTAGTACCTCAACTCTTAGGCTTTTATCGGTTTTAGGTGGATTGAAGAATTACAGTGGTCCCTCCTCATCTGAGGGGGATACATTCCAAGACTGCCAGTGGATGCCTGAAAGCACAGAGAGTACTGACCTCTCTATGTGCTATGTTTTCTCCTCCATATACACGCTTATGGTAAAGTTTCATTTATAAAGTAGGCACAGTGGGGCGCCTGGGTAGCTCAGCAGGTTAAAGCCTCTGCCTTCGGCTCAGGTCATGATCTCAGGGTCCTGGGATTGAGCCCCACATCGGGCTCTCTGTTCGGCAGGAAGCCTGCTTCCTCCTCTCTCTGCCTGCTTCTCTGCCTACTTGTGGTCTCTCTCTCTCTGTGTCAAATAAATAAATAAATTCTTTAAAAAAAATAAAGTAGGCACAGTAAGAGATTCATGACAGTAACTAATAATAAAATAGAATGATTATAACAACATACTATAATGAAAGTTCTGTGAATATAGTCTCTGTCTCTCAAAATATCTTATTGTGCTGTATTCATCCTTCTTCTTGTGATGAGGTAAGTTGATAAAATGCCTATGTGAGGATATAAAGTGAGGTAAGTGACATAGGCACTGTGACAGAGCATTAGGCTACTACTGACCTTCTGATGATTTGTCAGGAGGAACACCTGCTTCTAGACTGGGGTTGACTACAGGTAATTGAAATTGTGGTAAGCAATACCGCAGGTAAGGGAGGACTATGACTATACATTGAAAACAAAACTTTAAAACTTCTAGAAGAATATGTAGTAGAATATATTTATACCCTGAGAATTGGGAAGCATCTCTTTAAAAGACTCAAATTTCTTTCTCTCTCTCTCTCTCTCTCTCTCTCTCTCTCTCTCTCTCTCTCTTTTTTGAGAGAGAGAGANTCTCTCTCTCTCTCTCTCTTTCTTTTTTGAGAGAGAGAGAGTACACACATGTGTGGGGAGGTGAGCCAGAGGGAGAATGAGAGAGAGAATCTTAATCAGACTCTGTGCTCAGCACAGAGCCCAACACAGGGCTCGATCTCATGACTCCGAGATCATGACCTGAGCCGAAATCAAGTTGGATGCTTAATTGACTGAGCCCTCCAGGCACCCCAAAAGACTCATATTTCTAAATCTAAAGGAAAAGACTGAATAATTTGATTATATTAAAATTTAAAATTTATGCTTATCAAAAAAAAAAAAAAGGAAAGGCCACAGTCTGAGAGAGGATATTGGCAGCACAAACAAAACATTAGGGATTCATACTCATAATACAAAAAGAACTTCTACTGTTATTAAGAAAAAGAAGAAAATAAATAGGAAAATCAGTAAAAGTAACAAATAGGCAATTCATTGAAGAGGAAATATAAATGACTGGGAAACATAAAAAAGATGTATAACTTCACTAGTAAAAATAAAATGCAATCAAAGTTCAACTTATTTTTTTTTTAAGATTTCATTTATTTATTTGACACACAGAGAGAGATCAGATCACAAGTAGGCAGAGAGGCANCTTCAACTTATTTTTTTTTTAAGATTTCATTTATTTATTTGACACACAGAGAGAGACCAGATCACAAGTAGGCAGAGAGGCAGGCAGAGAGAGAGGAGGAAGCAGGCTCCCCGACGAGCAGAGAACCCGATGCGGGCCTTGATCCCAGGACCCTGAGATCATGACCTGAGTCAAAGGCAGAGGCTTTAACCCACTGAGCCACCCAGGCACCCATCAAACTTCAACTTATATTATGTAAGTTCAAAATATAATTAAAATACAATTAAAAGCACTATTTTTTATCTATCAGATTTGCAATTTATTTCGATACCAACTATTAGTGAGGATGTGATAGAAAAGGAATTTTATTTTATTTTTTATTTTTTTACCAATTGTGGGAATATAAACTGCTGTAATTCTGATGGAGAACAGTTGGCATATAGCTAATAAAGTGGAATATGTGTATACCCTACAATTTAAAAACCAGTCCTAGCTATATGCTCTAGAAAAACTCCCACATCTCCATAAAATGTGTAAGGAAGTCCTGGTAGCATTGTTTCATAACAGCTAAAACTGAGAAACAATATAAACATCCATCGAGAGGAGGACAGGAAATGTGGCATAGTTGCACAATGGAGTCCCACAGAGTAGAACAAGTGGCTGTCCTGTTCAGGACAGAATAGACTTTGGTATACTACCCTCCAAATCCTTGTTGGCTTAAAACTACAAGGGATTTTTTCCCCCTCCTATTATATGTTCAATGTGGGTTGGCAGGAAGCTCTGTTCCACACAATCACTTAGAGACTCAGGTGAAGACTTGGTCATCTTATAGTTGCACAATCTGAATAAGAGATCTTTAAGGTCATAATTGGAGGGGACAAGAGAAGGCCCTCTAGTTAACTGCCTTGACTTGAGCATGATACGTGACACTTCTGCTCAGATGCATTGTCCAGAATCAATTGTATGGCTCTGGTATACCTGCATAGGAGGCTGGAACATACAGGGAACATGTGAAATATTTGGTGAGCACTATCTCTGCCACGTAAATGAACCATACATGTAATATGAATAGATATAACAAAGTTGAATGATGGGGGCACCTTGGTGGCTCAGTCATTTAAGTGCCTGACTCTTGACTTCAGATCGTGATCCCAGGGTCGTGAGATCGAGCCCCTTGTTGGGCTCTGTGTTCAGGGTGCAGTCTGCTTGAGATTCTCTCTCTCCCTCTCCCTCTGCGTCTCCTACTTATGCATGCTCTCTCTAAAGTAAATAAATAAATCTTTTAAAAAATGGTGGTTACCTCTAGAAGTAGGAAGATATAATTAAAGGGGGATACTCAAGGGTTTTCATTAGGATAGGTAATATTTTAGTTCAAAATCTGGGTGATGAATCCATAATTATTTGCCGAATCATTTTTAATTCCCTTTGTATAACTTTATTATTACATAGTAAATTAAGAAACATTGGCTAGAGGTGGCTGGGTGGCTTAGTGGGTTAAGTGTCTGCCTTTGGCACAGGTCATGATCCTGGGATCTTGGGATTGAGCCCCCTATGGGGCTCCCTGTCCAGTGGGGAGTCTGCTTGTCCTTCTGCCCCTCCCCACTGCTTGTGTGCTCTCTCTCTTACTCTCTCTCATGCTCTCTTTCAAATAAATAAATAAAATCTTAAACAAAGAAACATTGGCTATTAAAAATGACATCCATATTGTCAAGCTAAAAAAATCAGCTATATAAATTAGCCTGATGATTAAACATTTTATTTGAGCAGAAAAAAATGAAATGTATACTATGATATAGTACAAACAGTTCTTACCTGATGTTTATATTAAAGCTGTGCACATTTTTTTAGTTCCTAGGGGCACTAAAATTTAAAGTAAGGTACACTTAAGGTTATTAAATGATTTGAGTCAATATCCTGGAACATGCACTGAGCAATCCTATGAAATCTTTCAGAAGGTAGACAAGTGCCTTATTTGTTGAGCGGTGATATCTTTAACTGACTTGGTCAATGCTAGGAAAGAAACTGTAAGAATTAAGTACAAAACTAAATTATTTTTGCTGTGCCTTCATGCTCATAAGCAATTACACTGTGCTTAATATTTTATAAAATAAAGGAAAAAGCTTTTTAAGAACCTCAGAATGAAAACACCATAATAAGAGCTACCCGATATTATAGCTAAAGTGTTGCTAAGTTATTTATATATATTTTCTCTCTTTCTCTTTACAGTAACTTTTTTAAAGATTTATTTATTTATTTATTTCACAGAGGGAGAGAGATCACAAGGAGGCAGAGAGGCAGGCAGACAGAGAGAGGGGAAAGCAGGCTCCCCGCTGAGCAGGGAGCCCGATGTAGGCCTCGATCCCAGGACCCTGAGATCATGACCTGAGCCGAAAGCAGAGGCTTTAACCCACTGATCCACCTAGGCTCCCTACAGTAATTTTTGAGGACAGTCTCATAACCCCCAAATTCAAAAGGACTGAATAACTTTTCCAGGGTCACATGGCAAAAATGTGGCTGGCTGATCCAGGATTCAAAGCCAGATCTGTCTGATGCAGACCACATGCATGAATGTAGGATGGAAAAGAACTTCGAGGATCACCAAACCAATCCCTTCCTCTGGGAGGTGCTGTCAGGGAAAAATTCTGGGCTTCCCATTAATGTAAGGTCGCAGTGTAGAGGATCATCACTTTTTTGATAAAATATATTTTAGGTTCCATCACCCAATGTGTGCACAACTGTGTTAGAGAAGGAATGAATTACAGGACAGTGATGGTCCCAGAGTGGCCACTGGGGTCCCTGAGCAGGACACACTGAGGATCTCCAAAGCACCTGTAGCTGTGCAAGGGTCAGCCTCTTCCTCCTCTCTATATAGACAACAGCACACATAATCAACCTAGACTAATACATACAGCTGCTCATGGCTCCTCCATTCCACTCAAGAGCTCTGCTGTGTTAGGAAAGAGTTTTCAATTATCCTTCTGTGAAATTCAGCCACTATGAAAGATCAGCTGCCTTAACCCAAAAATACAATCCAGTAACAAGCCTGTGTGGATGAGTCAGACTAAGAGGAAATTGAAGAACACCCTGGCTCAAGGCAGTCTTTGCCATAGGTCTTTGTTGTCTTTGTTTAGGCTTCTTGGAAATCTTAATTGAAGCTCTTCCTGTGCATCCAGAACTCACCCACCAGGATCCAGTAGATAAGGAGACTGGTGTATGGGGTGGGGAGGGTAGAAGAAGAGGGGTGGGGAGTGGGAGGCTGGGGAGGTCAATAACAGTGTGCTCCACCATTGCTAAGGGAGGGGCTACTCCTTAGGGTCCCTAGAGAAGCCAATCAGGCTATGATCATGACATCAACAACAGCAGTCATAAAAATAGTAACTGACATTCGCTAAACACCCAAATGTCAGGCACTGAAGCAGGTTCCCTCAATTAAACACAACTCCAAAAGGAGGGCGTTATTATCCCTTGCCCTTGGCAGTGAGTGGTGGATTTGAACTCAGATATGTAATTCCAGCCTCTGTGCTATTTCCAACATGGCACAGACTGACTCACACCAGTAAGGTACCCAACCTGCTTAATTGATGATGTGCTATGAACCCAATCCCAGCTATTGAACCAAAGCTGTTTAATAAAATCACATCTATTTAACCTAAGTTATTTTACTTCTTCATGCCTAAGCTTCCCTGTATGTAAAGTGGGGCAAATAATAGTACCTACTTCAAATATTAAAAGAGTTAATATTTATAATACTCCAAGAGCATGCCTAGCACACAGTGTTACGTAAGTTGCTGTTATATAAAATTCTCTCTAAATAAAGCTTGCCCCTATAGCAGCTGGGAGAATGGCCATGTTCTTCCAGAAGAGAGAAACATGACTCAGAGAACCTGGGTGGAGGAAGACTTACAAGACAGACAACAAAGAAGGTTCTTGTGTTTGAGGGTGAAGCCAACTGTGTAATGTCCACAGGTACTGGGCTGGAAACTGAGCCCATGAGTTCTAGCTTCTCTACCAGGAAAAATGAGAGTGAAATTGTTAATCGTAGAATGAACAGAGTCAAGAGGGAGCTGAACCACAAGATGTGTGTGGGGGTTGCAAGGGAAGTGCCCAATGCCTCAACTGTTCATGTTGAGTTATATTCCAGGGACAGAGAGAATGCTTAGGCATGTTTCCAGAAGCACTTATCTCCAGAAAAACCCACAGATTTTCTCCGAAGAGCCAGAGGCCACCTGTGCCCTGGCTTCCTGCCTCCTTCCAGGGCATCCCCGTGGCACCGTACGTGCTGATTATGCTGAACCATCTGTGGTTTCCTCAACTGTCCAAGAAGTTTCGAGCTCTGGTCTCACCCCCCCTAGAGCACCAGTGAATGGCTACAGTCTTACTGGCTTTAGGGCAGGTCCAAGACCTAGTGTAAGACCAGAGAAAACGAAACCCTTACTGCCGGTCAATCCAATCACACTTGGTTACACAGGCAACCACCCTGAGCAAGCCCTTCCCAAGGAGCCATTCCCTCCCAGGGCCGAGGCCAGGGTTGGCCCACTGCCCTCTCCTGTTCTGCACGAGGATGAGGATGAGGCTGCAGGGCACCTGGCGCAGAGCTGGGGCAGAGTGTGAAAAGATGAAAGGGCCCTACCCTGCCCCTCATGCCCATTTCTGAAAAAACAGTGCCCATAGGTCTAGTGATGGAGCAGGTGGATATTTGTTTGCTATACATTGTACTTCATCCAACAGCCCCCAGCACATTGCCACATTCTTCACGACCCATTAAGATACATCCACCCAAGCCACAGCTTTCTGTTTGCTTCTCTGGCCTATAGCAGACATCTGGTGCCCACATGCCATGCTCAGAATGCATCCAGTGCCAAAGCATCACAGCCAGATCGTGACTGTCACGCCTGTGATGGTATCTCTGAACTGTTAACCTCAACCCCAGTCCTCTCTCCCCCCAAAATAAGGAAAGGAAATAACAAAGAATAGTTAGGGGACAATAACAAAGAACACTCAATACAGTTGCAGAGAATACTTTCCTTTACTGAAAATATAATTTGGAAGAAGTGACCTGTAGATATTTCTGCTGTTTGTTAACTCTCCTGATGCTAAAAGATAGGGCTCTCTCTCATTACAATATCCTCCCCTGTCCATCACCCGGTCTTTTTGGTGGTCTCCTTATCTTGCAAGACCCTTCTTAAGGGCGCTGTCCTCTGTAGAACTTTCTCAGACTTCTCAAGCCAGAATTGATGGTTGTTTCTTTCTCCAACCACACCTTTTTAATACGAATTCTAGCACTTGCACAATTAATTACATTGTAAATACACGCTTGTAAGTTTTGTTTACCCCCCATCCCCCCACATACTCCAATTACTCAACTATGTGCTCCTTGATGTCAAGAACTATGTATTATTTATTGTTATAGCACAGTGTAAAACCTAGTGTTTAGCAACAATAATGGACATTTATTAAATGTATTCGGAATGAATGGTTTTGAATGGAAATTCTCAAATGTTAGCTTTTCTGCTTCTCCTGGCCTGATTCCCAGGTATTGTTCAAAGTTATCTCCAGTAACTGCATCAGTAACTACAGTTAATCCTCAATTGTCTCATTCCCAGTGATACAAGTCTTCTGAAGAAAACTGGTATGTAAAATGTATGGCTATTTCTCATCGCAGAGCTTGGCAGAGTACTGGTTGGGGGATGCTGGAGATCAGGATTGGGTTTCCATTGGGGAGGGTTTGTGCTGTGGTGAGTGCTGTGAAAGGTGTAAGNGGGAAAAAAAAAAAAAAAAAAAAAAAAAGGACTGGGTTTCTATTCTTTCACGATTTCAACCATCAACAACTGGTAGCCTATTATGTGCCAGAAGCTGACCCCTGTCCTGGGTTCCAGCTTCCATGGACTCAACAGTGGCTGCTGAGTCTTCGTACCATCCAGCCAGTGCATAAACTTAGGTGAGTCCCTCAAGCCTCTTGGCTGAACTCTCATTTATAAGATGGGAAAAAAGATTGCCCTGAATATTTTGACCAGGATCTATTGATATAAAGCAATGCATTTTTAGTTTCACTTGCGCTGTTCATGCCCCTAAATAAAAAGCCCAAGGTAAAAGTTCTGGTGTTGCTGAAAAGTGCTCATGGACAAGGCGCAGAGCACAAGAATGTGTTCTGGGGACCTAAATGAGCTGAAGTTACAGGGTAAGCTCAGATTCATGGACCTGAGCAGGAGCCAGTTAGGAGCACAGGTGTCTGGACTTTTGGAATCACTCCTGCCAATGACACTGTTCCTAAACTATGAAATCTGAGCAACTGCATAAAGACTGCACCTTCATAATTTTTGTAAAAGCCATGGATTAATGAGACACTCATTCTTGAGCAGATGGGGGAGGGGGAGGGGTCAGAGAGAAAGCATGTCTGCCAACCAAGAACCAAGAAAACGAATGGGATGGGGACACGGACAGTGGCAGGGCTATCTCTTGAAACTCCTAGCTGGACTCTCACCACTACTTCAGTGGGGAGGGATTTGACCTTGACATCAGAACCCAGATGCACAGGCATTCCATGCTTGGACATGCTGTGCTTTACTGCTCTTAGCAGACAATGTGTTTTTTACAAATTGAAGGTCTGTAGCGACCCTGTGTCGAGCAAGTCTCTTGGCACCATTTTTCCAACAACATATGCTCACTTTGTGTCTGAGTCACATGCTGGTTATCTTTGTGATATTTCAAACTTTTTCATTATTATCATATTTGTAGTGATCCATGGTCAGTGATGATGACTCACTGAAAACTCATATGATTAACCTTTTTTGGTGATATTTTTAATAAAGTTATGTACACTGTTATTTTAGACATAATGCCATTTCACACAGTAGACTATGGTATACTTTTATATGACCTGGGAAGCCAAATAATTCATTTGACTCACTATACTGTGAGGTTCTCTTTATTGCAGTCATCTGGAACCAAACCTGCAAGGTCTCTGAGGTGTGCCTGTGTGGTGTTCTATATCTGTTGAATTGCGATGATGTTTTTGTGAATGTTAGTAATCTTATATGGATGAGTCCATGGCGTGGTTTCAGTCATTCCCAATGAGTTCTCTTGTTTCTGCCTAAAGTTAAAGAGAGGACCTCCAGCTAACGTTAAACATGGAATCTATTCTGGGGCTCCAGCTGACACTTCTTGCCTAGATCGTGGTCTAAGACTGGCCCGGGCGGAGGAGTTGTTTCTTAGCAATTTTTTAACAAGGTCTGTTAGCCCTGGATGTACTCTGCAACAAAGACATTTGAAAATAGTGAAACATTAGGGAGAGGTGAAGCATCGTCACAACAGGGATCATCTTTCATGAGGCCTTTTCATGCTCAGTACAGTCTGGTGGTAATGGGTAGCAAACCAGAGAGGTTGCTTCTATCTCCAGGAAGTCATCAGGCATCTGAAGCACGGTGCTTTTTATATTTTTGTCTTTTTTTTCCCCTCAGATGACAACAAACTTCTCAATCGCTGGGTCAATTTTAAAGACTATCTTCTAATGGTTTTCTTTCTTAATGTATCATCAATTAGGGGGTTGGTGGTTGGTGGATATGCATTTGGTTAATTATAGGCTAAAAAAGGTGAGGCTGAAGAAATGCCTGCTGGCCTCAAGATTGAGTACAAAAATTAAAATACCAGAGTCTAAAATGGTTAAAAATTTGAAGTTTTTTTCTCTACCATGTCAATGGGCAAAGTTCATGATGATGATACCTTCTAGACAGGTCATTGTTAGAAGAACATGCTGCTAAGGAACCAATGATTTGTTAAGCTCCCTCACTGTTCCAAGGCCACGAAGTGTGGCTCTCTCCATGAGGTTTCGTGGTCCACATGTCCGCAGTCAATGAGCAGGAATGGTGCTACTAACTTGTGTGACATTTCATCAGCTGTTAAAAATCCCCAGATATTTCAAACTGTGCAACATGCAGACACTGGTGATTCACCGTAACTATTCACATCTTCTGCTATAGTTGCAGGCAGCCATTACAGGAATAAATGGCTGTGTTCCAGCAACACTTTTTAATAAAAACAGGTCACAGGCCAGANGCCGTAACTATTCACATCTTCTGCTATAGTTGCAGGCAGCCATGGACAACACTTACAGGAATAAATGGCTGTGTTCCAGCAACACTTTTTAATAAAAACAGGTCACAGGCCAGATTTGTTCTGTGGNATTTATTCTGTGGGCCATCATTTGCTGACTCTTTTAACAACTGGAATATTAACATTTTTCATTTTTCTCCTTGAACAGGTATTTCTACCCCACCCTACTTCCCTTTCAGAATTTTATTTTAAAGTCATATATTTTATGTTTAAGTCTTATTTATCACCCTGTTGTCATCCTTTGTCACAGAAACGTGTGTGATAAATTGAATTTAATAACTTTCTAAGCCTTGAGGTTCTAAGTGTCAAAATATTTATCTTGGTTTATCAATTCTGATTATTAAGACACAATTGATCAACAACATAAATATACAATATCTCATAGTGCATGAAAACTGTGAAATTCAATTTTCAGTGCTCATAAACAAAGTTCTATGGAATACAAAAAAGTCATGAATATATTTAATTTCTAATAAATAGTAATGAAACACAAACATACATTTATTGGAAATACGTCTTACAGTGAGATGGCTTTTTTATTGGTTCCTATATGCACAAATGGATACCATTTATTATCTGAATGAGATAGTGCTCGGTACTAGTTTTATGTGTTCTTTTAAAAAACTTTAAGCTCTGAGGAAACTTTCCTATAGATGGGAATGGAAGCAGGTTTTTTGTTTTTTGTTTTTTTTTATGGCAATGTCCTTCAACTTTGAACTCCATCTGAGTTATATGCCAAAAAATCNTGGTACTAGTTTTATGTGTTCTTTTAAAAAAATTTAAGCTCTGAGGAAACTTTCCTATAGATGGGAATGGAAGCAGGTTTTTTGTTTTTTGGTTTTTTTTTATGGCAATGTCCTTCAACTTTGAACTCCATCTGAGTTATATGCCAAAAAATCACATGGTAATCTGGATACAATATTATTTTTAGTGGTCATTTAGGTCCTCCTGAAATTTTGTTGAAACTAAAGGAGAAATCACCTGACCTGTAAAAGGGGACACGCCTCAGCTGATAGGTACAAACAACATGTTTGTGGCCCTCCTGGCCTTTACACAAACATTGCTTATACCCTCATGTCCTCCTCCATTCCCATATATCACTGCTCTTCCTAGCACATACTGAACTAATGTTGTAGCTGAAACCCTTTCTGTTTGCTGTGCAATAGGGATTTTAGAAAATTAGAATCTCGAACTCTTTTTCTTGCAGGTCATGCTTACTTATTGGCTAGGCCTGCCAATTACAAGGCATCACATTTAAGTGTGGAAGATTAGAAACCATGCAAGAAGCAAAAATATCCCCTTCTCAGTCCCATGTCAGGATGGTCACCTGCCTCTTTCTTGGCCTAAAATTTCTATATTGCAGCTCTGATTGCATTATGTCTACCATACTGGGTATGGTTCTTTGGGTTCTGTTTTTAACTGCAGGAATGAACTCCAGATGACTTCTGTGAAAAGGTAACTTAATGGAAAGATCTGGTGGCTTAAAGAATTGAGGAAAAAGTTGAATATCCAAGAGTTGTGGTGGTAGCACCAGGGATCTCAGTAATGGGAACATTACCCCTGGTCATCATTTTGTCACCTATCTCGGGATGACTAGCTCTAATTGTCCTCAGTTGATGTGTTGCTCTACCCAAGATTCAAATTCCCAGAAAGGATCAGATTGGCATTGTTAGGGTCATGGGCCCATTTATTGACTGGGGGGGGGTTCATCTTCCAATTTTTCAATATCCTATATTTTCTTTTCTCCCTGCTTTGCCTAAATCAATGCCTGCATTACTACTGGAACCCAAATTTCCCCAAGTGCCAGCTTAAGGGAAAATACACATGTAATGTAATCTTAGAATTCTGATGTTACGGGTTCTGTGCCTCCTCTTGAACAAAACAGGACATAAGTCTCCGCCCATAGTGTATCTCCTGGGTCTTTTTTGGAATCCTAAGGAAGTCTCACAGGAAGTCCCTAGTGGTTCTAATGTCCAGTTGTAGAGAAATCACTGGATTGAGGGTTTCTCTGCTGCCAGGCCCTGCTCTCCTATACAAATGCCAAATCACTGCCAAGCTTCCCTCAGTGCTATCAAGACCAATAATCCTCCTAACCTCAAAGGAGAAGGCCTCTCTTTCCAGGTCTATATCATACATTGTTCTCTAGGCTGCAAAGTAACTCTGTTGGGTCCCATATTCCACACTGAAAATAGCTTCTTTGTTTCTGCCCGTGGCCCCCTCTCTCTGGGGCCAGGTAGGAGAATATACCAAGGGGTCTCCCATTTCACTTCCCTCCTTCTCTCCACCTCCCATCACCTTTTTCTTCCATTCCTTGAAGGTCCCTGTATTAGTCATCATTCCCCCAGAAAAAAATAACCAATAGGAAATTATATCTATTTGTCTATCTACCTACTTACCTACTCACCTACCTACCTACCTATCATCATCATCATCATCTGTTAAGACATTTATTTTAAGAAATTGGCTCACAGGACTTTGGAGGCTCGCAAGTCAAAATCTTTAGGGTAGACCAGCAGGCTGGAGACCCAGAGAAGAGTGGCTGTTGCAGCTGGAGTCCATAGGCTGTGTGTTGGCAGAATTCCTTCTTCCTTGGGGAAATCAGTTTTTCTCGAAAGGCCTTCAACTGATTGGAAGGAGCTCACACATTATGGAGGGTAATCTGCTTTACTCAAAGTCTACTGATTTAAATGTTAATATGATCTAAAAAATATCTTCACAGCAACATCTAGACTACTGTTTGACCAAATACCTGAGAATCATGGCCTAGCCAAACTGACACATAAAATTAGCCATCACAGCTCCTTATGTGAACAGACACCTTAGTAAAAACCCATGGTTGTCAGCCTAAAAATGTATCCTAAATGCTCATTGTGAATACCACAGATTTAATCAAAAACTTACTAAGCTTTGTATGTCAAAGTAAATCTTTCTTCTTTTTTTAAACCTATTAAAAGATGTTCTGAGGTCAATGGTTTACCAAAATATCTCAAAGATTTGGTTCATACTCTTAATTCAATGTCACACAATGTCATAGTCTGTATTTTCCCTAAAAAGGCAGGCTTTTAGAGATTTAGTCAGTCAGTGAATGCAGCATCCACTCAACCCCAGAGGTCAAGACAGGATACGTGTTAGAGTTAAAGGCCTCAGCTAAGATGGACCGTGAGGGGCCCAGGGTGACAAAGGGAGGGGAGTGTCACGTGGTACTTTGTCTTCTTTCCCTGATATTCACTCCCATGTCTTAGTCTGTCTTCATTGCTATGGCCGCACAGGAACTGTGAGTGTGAAGTTAACTGCCTGTGGATACACAGTACCTTCAAGAGGAACAGAAATCTACACTACCCCTTTAGCACCAGAGCACAGACTGGAAACATAGACTGTCCACTGCTTCCACAGACTTACAAGTGGTTGGTTGAGCAAATAGGCTTGTTGAGAAGCTGAAGGAGAGGGATCCCAAAGGCTCAGGCTGTATTCCTGGGGGAGACTGTAAGGAGAGTCTTGAACTTGGGGCTGACAAAGTGACCTTGGCTAACCATTTGGTCATTCCAAGTTTCAGACCTCCCTGCATCTAAATTGGGGCTCATCTCTTGCCCCTTCACAGAGTTCGTGTAAGGGTTACATGAAATAACTCATCCGAAAGGCCAATTCAACCCCACGCCCATAGCGGGTACTCTTGATATATTTGTTATTTAATCTATGGATAGTAAAAAAATCAGTGACCAGAAAATAGATGCTTAGCTTTCACTGGGGGCAATTTACATTTTTCAAATTCCCAACTGCCTCATCATTCAGGTCACTCTGACAATGATTAGATTGAGTGCTGCAGTCATGGTCTCTATGGAGATCTATTATAGACAGGCTGGTATCTATAACCTAAAGTGCCCATTATTTGGGATTTCAAAATACAAGTCCCTTTGAATATTCCATTTTCCCTAGGAAGCTGGGTGATTTTAGCTCTGTGGTATAAAGTGGGGGTGGGTGGGTAGGGGGGCTGTTGGGGAAAGAGCAACACTGAGGTGATGGGGGAGAGGATCTGGAATGAGAAGGAGAGAAAGGAGCACATCCTAGATTTCTTTATGTTTGTTCTATGTATACCTGGTTATAGAAGCACACGTGTAAAATGTGGGAAATTTGGAACCTAAATGGAAAATAGAGGTAAGAGAACAATTATTTATCCATATGTTATCTCCCAATGCCAATGTTAACAGCACTGATGCCTGTATTCCCTTTCAGTCTTTTTGTTTCTTTTATTGTAGAGCGATTACCTTGTATGTACACCTTAGCACTATAGTTTTTTTTTAAAAAAAGAATTTATTTACTTATTTGAGAGAAAGCTAGAGAAAGAGCATGAGTCGAGGGTATGGAGAGGGAGGAGCAGACTCCCCACTGAGCAGGGAGCCCAACACTGGGCTGGATCCCAGAACCCTGGGATCAAGACCTGAGCCAAAGGCAGACGCTTAACCAACTGAGCCACCCAGGTGCCCCAGCATGGTAGTTTTTAATCTAGTGTTTTAATGTAAGAATTTACCCATCCTAATATAATATATACACTATTTTAAAGCGCTTATCATATTCTATCAAGTTGAATATGCCCCAATTTGCTTCCACTGTCTTACTGTTGGACATTTATATTACTTCTGTTTTTGTATTACAAATACTTCAGTACGCCTCACTTTTGTGCAGTATTAAAAAATCTTCCATCTTCTCTTTAGGTATAGGTTTTCAAAAATGAAATTACTGGGCTCAGAGGTTTGGACATGCTAAAGGCTCTTGACACATGTTGGTAAAAGGTTATGCCCATTTTGATTCCACCAACAATGGATGCGCATGCCTTTTTCAATCTACCCTCATCAACACTAAGCAGACTGATGAAAAAAAATCACAAATTTAATGAGGAAAATAAAACTACTTGAAGCATACATCTGTATTGCCTTGATTTCTAGTAAGGTTCAGTATCTTCCCATATTTGCTCACCTGTGAATGTTCTTATCCCATAGTGATAATTTTTAATACTGTGTCTCTTTTAGGGATATTACAAATCCACTGGGGTATCTCTAAAATATACCGTGAAGTTCATACCAAAAGGGAAGTAATGCTAATCTATGATCATGTAGACTGTGAATAAATGATCAGATACAAGTAAAGGATATTCAACTCCAAGTGAAAAGAAAAGAAGGCTTAAGTTGTCTCAGAAAAACCAAAGCAAATGACATAGGCATAATGAAGAGATGTGTTTTGATTTCGATTCCAAGGATATTTTTTTTTCTCATTCCCTGACAACAATCTCCCAAAATTGATCTGTGTTAAAGAATACACCACATAGCGACAAAAATCAGAGAGAACAATTTTTATAATGAAGCAGAGAACTAGGAAAGCCAATTTGTTCCCAAAGAAAGTAAGATCATTGTTCTTGAATCAATTCGACCCCAAAAGACAATGGCTGTTAAGTAAGGTCTGGACTCGCTCTAAAAGTTTTGTTTCCTGCAGAAGATCTTAAAGCACAACAACTATACATCCTTATTTATAATGTTTGAATGAATCTATACAATAAATCATCTAGGTGATAAATTGATATATATACACATATATGATATACATATATATGTATGTATATGTATATATACACATATGTATATACACACATGTATATGTATAACATATATATGTGTATATCATATATATATGACAAAGGGAATGATTCAGTAGTATCCATTGGCTATATAACCTCCAAAATAAGTAATCCAGCATTCATTCTCTAATAAACTCATCTAATGTTTGTTAATTTCCCAAAGTTAAAAATTCTAAACAGACAATAAAAATAGCTTTTTTTAAAAAAAGATTTTATTTATTTATTTGAAAGAGAGTGTGCGTGCGTGCCCACGCATGCTCATGGGTGGGGGGGGACAGAGGAGGAGGGCAGAGGGAAAGGGACAAGCAGACTCCATGCTGAGCGTGGAGCCCCATATGGGGCTTGATCTCAAGATCCTGAGATCATGACCTGAGCTGAAACCAAGAGTGGGATGCTTAACCGCCTGAGCCACCCATGCACCTCACAAAAATAGCTTTTAATGGAAAACATATGAAACAAAAAGAATGGATGACGAACCAACCTGCTGATCATAATTATAGCAATGACCATTAAGAGGGAAATTTCATTTAAAATTAAAATACTTTTACTGTAATAAATAACCAAACAGAAGACTAGTACATGAAAAAACAAAAAGAAGAAAGCTGAATTTACAGATTCCACCATTTTTACAGATACTAGACACTATCGGGGTCCTCCCTGATGAACCCTGCATTTCTAACCCAAGTCATTCATTTAGAACTACACCATAGACAAGCCCAGGTGCCTGACAGTCATTCTGAAGCAATTTGTTAATGTTTTTGCATGAATGTCTAGCCTCACTCAACTCCTAACTCCTTAATTTTTGTGGATGACAATTATTGTTATAATTATTCTTGGCTCCGTATGCATATGGTAGCCACAGCACAAACAGCTTGAAACTAAATCAAGGCAGTACAAATGGGACTAATTTACATAGGAAGGGAAAAGTACACCGTGGCCAGTGGGCAATGAAATATGGGTCTGAATGTGGCCTCACAAAAGTGGTCACCTCTGCAACTTCATAGAGCTGCTATGAAGCATTTCACTGAGATTTCACAAGCGTGCGTGCGCACACACACAAACACGCACAATGTGTTCTTCATTTTGACATATAGAGTGCTTTTAAACCCAACTGTCTGAATATGAATCTACTGGATGAATATCCACAATAAAATCAATCACCTCTCAACCAAGAGGTGAATCTCAGACTGCACCAGGAGCAGAGAAATTGGTGAACAATGTGAATGGCAGCCTAGTGCCCACAATGCCATCCCCCAGCAGGACACCGGAGTTTTCCAGGTAAAATCCATATTTAAAATCTAAAAAATCTGTTGTAAACCATTTTTTTTTCTATTTCCAGAAACTTGACAGGCTTTACAAGCTGTTATCAATCAGAAAATTTTCATACACGATTCAAGTCAAAGAAGTCCTTAAATGCTTCACACGATGAAGCTGGCTGTGTCTGTTGTATAGGGCTGAGGAGTCACACAGTGAATGAAGCTGTGCCTGAGGAGTCACACAGCTTGACTATGTGAGTAAAATTCTTCCGAGGCATCCTTCAAAATATACAACACTGTTAGCCCACAGCTCGTACTCTGAGATGCTTTGGCCCGAACATACTTCTCTATCAAATTGGGCCTTAGAGAAATTTCTAGAAGCAAAAACCTGCCACATGTATCATGGATTTTTTCCCCTAGATAGGTTCCAATGATGAACTTGAATAAAATAAGGAATAAGCTCCACTTTTCCATCAATATTATCACAATCCCAAGACTCCCAGAAATGTCCCTGTATGACATCCTGCAAGATGAAAACAGCAAAATTCCCAACTTCTCCTCAGGATTGTCCTTCTGCCGACTTTGATTAAGCAAGTGTGGGTGTGTTCTCTCTGTGCTAGACACACTGAATGTGGATGATTTCTCAGTAATCCCCCCCTTTCTTTAAAAAACCAATAGAGCAAATGTACACAAGTTTTTCGGATATCTTTCAAGGTATACTGCTATGGATGGTTCTTTGTCTTCTTACGCCCTTCCAAGACTCAGGGAGTTGTCATGCAATGTTGACATGGGAGCAATGCAAGGTTTAGTTCAACAGGATTACCAAAGCCTCCTGCCTTCTCATTAAGTGGCTAGAAATGTGAAATAGAAATTTAAATATAGCCTTATAAACCATTTGTTGCCCTTTCATGGCTTATTTTTCAATATCTGACTATTGCTTGAGACAATCCTGTATAAATGAAATAGAACAGCATTCAATCAGAAGACTGGCTTTCAAGCAAGATTCCTCCATTTATAAGTGATATGATTCTAAGTTGTGTAGTGCTCACTTAACATGACTGTTATTTGATGAAACCAATGTATCATTTAATTGGAACTGATAATAGACCTATACACACAACTCAGGGTATGTGGGGTTGAAAGGCTGTGACTGCATGTCTTATTGCTATTAACTGTTTAGTAGAATTTGGAGACTTTTTTCTGATCCACTGAGAAGAGGAAAAGAGAAAAATGGAAAGAAACAAGATCATGCAGGTACTAGTATTTCCTTCTCTGGGTGGGAGAATATATTGATGGACAGTAAATAATAGCATATTTTAATAACTGCTAGGGTTTGAAATTTCGATGCTGCCACAGCTCTTGAGGATCAAACCCAAACTCTTCACCTAAATGGACCTAATTCTACATGCCACTGCAAAGAGTGGTCTGTTCCAGGCCCTCTGCACACCTTGGGGGATCTTTTCTGCTCTTGGCATACCTTGTCCAAGAATGCCCTGTGATTCCTTTTCCCAATCGGAGTTCCCCTCATCCAGAAAACCTCATTAGGACACCCTACATTCTCTGGATCCTTTTCTCTTTAAAATTCCTGAAGCCTAAGGAATTTAGAAGCATGGAGGACACAGGAGAAGGAAGGGGAAAATGAAGAGGAGGGGATTCAGAGGGGGAGATGAACCATGAAAGACTATGGACTCCAGGAATCAAACCGAGAATTTTAGGGGTGGAGATGGGTGAGTCTGGTGATGGGTATTAAGGAGGGCATGTACTGCATGGAGCACTGGGTGTTATACATAAACAATGAATCATGGATCACTACATCAAAAATAATGATGTGCTGTATGGTGACTAACATAACATAATAAAAAAGTTATTAAAAAATAAAGTTGATTTGGGAAAAGTGAAAAAAAAATAATCAAAGATTTGTGTACCTTCTACCTGCCAGGCTCGCATGCTGCAAATGGAGTTGAAGGAGGGGAGGGTCCCTGTCCTCGAGGCATTCACCTCCGATTAGGTTGGTCACTAACATGGGTGCTGTGACAGATGTTGGAGTCAAACGCTGTGTAAGACTCACCCAAACTCCATGTAAGACTCAGCAATAAGACTCATGATTGCTTGGTGCACAATCATGACACTCAGCCACACCGTGCTCTTCCACTCCTTGTTTCTGTCCCCTCCTGGCCTGCCCGTTCCTCCTCCTCACTCAAGAAAATTGTGTCACCTGGATTAGTCTCCCCTCCAAACTTCTGTCTTCAACCTGGTCACTTCAGAATCTATGCGGATTTGCCTTTTAGTCCCATGCCTTCCTCTGCTAGACCTCAGCCTACCATGCCCACATTCACCACCCAGTGGATCCACCTCAGAAACCACTACTTCAAACATCTTTTCCCCTACACAAAACTCTCTCTGTTAAGTATCCCCATGGTGACAGTTCTTCAACTTTACCAGATACTTCTAGCTGACCGACCTCTCCATTTTCTTCCCACCATCTACAGCTCCTTTCTTTCTTTCCTTTATCCACATTAATCCACTATCCACATTAACCTATCATTTTAATTTCTACATTTTAAATATATTACACTCCATTACCCTTGTATCTGTCCCAAACCCCTGAAAGACTCCCCAACCCAGGAAGAACCTGACCATCTGCTTTCCTCATGTCCGCATATGTGAGGTTGAGTGTGGCTGGAGCAAAACGCACAATGCGCTGGTTGGAAGTATACAAGTCAATGACTAGAACCCAACTCAAAAGCCTGGGTCTCCCACTTCTGTAATGTCTGTTGCACAAATCTCTTCCAACATCCAACTCTCTTGTTACCAGCACTTGACCCTTACCCTACTTTACTGAGAAAGGGAAGACACAGGATGAACCTGGTTGCATCATCCACTCCCAAGCATAGGCTAACCTACAATTAAAGTCTCCTCCTTCCCTTTGGTGCCACAGGGATTCTCCTCCTCCTACCCAGTTGGTATGTATATAAACTCAAATAGGTTCCTTCTTCTGAAAGTCATATGCAGAAGCTGGCCAGCATCCCATCCTGGACAATGGGTGCTCAACAAATCACGTTTGCTTCCACTGGTTTCTCTTTATAACTCAGAGACTGGGTCGCTGAGGATCCCAAGGGAGCTTAGCAGCCATCTCCATGAACTAGCTTTATGGGAAAATGCTGGGGCTTGATAACTTAAAGGATAAAAGTGAACAAACAAGGCAGGAGGAACGAAGAAAAAGATAAGGGAAGCAGGAGGTCCTGTGTGTGTTCTTGGGACCAGCCAGTCTCTGTCTTGCTCATAGTGAGAGGCATTATGGAAGGATGCAATGAATACAAATGTGTTTGGCAGATGCTAGGATCGGAATGATTTAAGAATTCCAAGCCACAAACACCAGACGCTGGCTTATCAAACTTACCAGTTTCCAAATACTCAGTGTATCAAAGAAATGCTCTGGCAGTCATTGAGGGAGAATAAAAACATGTGTCTCCGTGAGACTCCATGCTTGCCATTTCCTTCACATGGAGATCCACCATCCCCACCCCCTTTCATGTTAGTAATTCTTTTTCATCTTTTACCATCCTGCCTTTATTTCTTGTTCTCCGTGAAGTTTTTCCAAACTCTAGAGCTAGAGGCTTCTCGCTCTGTATCCCCACAGCCAACAACAGGTGAACTGGTCAGGCCTGTATCATGATACTGTGATCAACACTCATGCATCCGTCATCCCCCCCTAAGCAATTTGCCCAATCCACCATCATGTTCCCACACCCAGCATAATTCCCAAGAATCCAGCACTGCCTGTGGAATGAATGAATGCAAGGATGAGACCTCATTCTTTTTGTAAAGGTCATGTGGTGTTCTGCACACCTCGTCAATCTCTTCACTGCAGTCAGTAATCTGTGCTGACCAGTGAACCTCTGCTTGCTCCTACCTGGCTAAAGGAAGACTGTGCCACCAGCGGACACTTTAGGTCCACTTGGCCACTCACCTGGCTTGCTGGCAGACGCAGCAGATCCACACCTTCTCATGCTTCTGGTAGGAGCAGCAGCTCTTGCAGACGTTGAACTTGCAGTCGGCACACCTACGCTTGGTGTTGACCAGGAAGGTGAAGGGCGAGCAGCAGCGCATGCAGCAGTGCTCCACGAACTTCTGGTGCTTTGAGAGGATGCTGCACTTGCTGCCTTCCTCTGCCAGCTTCTGTTTCATCTCACTGGGCAACGGGGAGGAGAAGAGAAACAGCACATCTGGTCAGTACACACTCACCATAAAGCACCCGCCTGGGGCCTCCCACGGGCCAAGCCACAATGGAGGCTTTTCCCATAAAATGATAAACTGAAACACCAATTGCTTGACGTGATATCCAGAGAGGAGCCCAATGGTGGATTAATTTTTGTGCACTTCTGCAGGTCACGTTTTCTATGAGAAAGCCCATGAGCCTTATTATGTTTCAGACAATAGATTGAGATACAAACTATTATAAAAACTAAGCACATCTTTGAAAAATAAAACCTTTAACTTAATTAATGCCTTTTTAAAGGAGCAGGAGATCATCTATACTCAAACATTAATCCCCGCAACAGCCCTGCTGGGAATAGGATAAATGCGGCCCTGGTCCTATTTAACATCCCCTGAAACGAAAGCACTCGGGGGTTTTAAAAGCTTTCAAGTCAATGTAAGTCAATAAAGATTCTCTGGGTGATGGGCAAATCCCAAGCACTAGTGATTCAGAACGGATCAAAGACAATCCTTTCTTCCAGGACCTCATGGTCATACTGGGCACACGGCCAGTCATATTAATGCAAAACACCACCACTGCATGTGCTTCTTTCTCCACTCAGGGAGAAGGGACGAGAACTCTGAGAGACAAGGATACCCCAAAGAGGCTGAGTTTCCTAGGGAAAAACTGACTGGAAGTAAGCAAGTTAATCTGACCTGGCAAACTTGAGATATTTTTCCTGCTACAAAAATGGTTGCTCACAAGTAGTAACAGCCAAATAATTGATTTTTCTCTATATCCGGTTTGCGACTCTGCAATTCATCCCAGATCAATCTATGATGCATATGGCAAATACTTTCCCCCAGCTTGCACTTGTCTTTTCAACTTGGCTGGTGGTGTCTTTCATTATTTAGAAGTGTTTCCTTTTTCTGTAATTAAATTTGTCAGTCGTTCCTGCTGTGGGATGAATGGTGGCCCCCAAAAGGTGTGTCCATGCCCTTCGCACCACAGCCTGAAATGCTTCCTTATTTGGGAAAATGGGTGTTTAGAGATGTCATAAGTTAAGGATCCTGAGGTGTGATCATCCTGGATTACCCTAGCTTGCCCTGATTCCAATGACACGTATCCTTATGAGAGACACACAGTGGGGAAGACAATGGGAAGATGGGGTTCAAGTCCTGAACCATCTCTGTGCTTGGGCTTCCTCCTCAGGCGCTGCCACGGGCCATGATGCTGTCCCATCTCTGCACACCCAGGTTCCCTCAGGACCCCTCTCTTTTTTTTCTGGGGCCTCCAGGGCCTGCCTGACCAGAGGCAAATTCTCAATATCCATGGCCTAAATGGTGAACAACAGTTGCATAGATAGGAGTTGCCCATGCCTGACACATTAGGCATGGGAGTAAATTAACTGGCACACAGGTAAGCACAAAGGACAAATATTAGAATTACCTGTATTGCACTACTCAGAGTTATCTTTATGTACCATACTCTCTCCCTTCCCCCTTCTTTCCCCACCCCCCTTTTTCTCTGTTTCCTCTCTCTCCCTCATTTGCTATCTTATTTTAAAATGATGATATCATATATACAGTTTTGATTTTGAAGCCTAGGAAATTAACAATTTTTTTTTTAGATTTTCAAGTATGTTGGCCTCAAGTGGCTTAAAGACTTCTCTCATGACTCTAAGACCTCCGATTATTTATAATCATGTCTCCTTTTCTTTCCAAACATTGCCTATTTGACACTAAGTTTTTTGCCTTTCATCAGTAAGTTCTAAGGTTTATTTATTTTGTTAATTTAAATAAAGGACTAGCATTTGGTGATTGTGTTGTTTATTTTCCATTCCCATAAAGTCCAGTCTTACCTTTATTACTTTTCCCCTCTACTGGTTTTGAGTTTGCTCTATTCTTTTTTCTTCCTTTTATTATCGAAGGGTAATTAAAATACAGTATTATATTAGTTTCAGGTGTACAACACAGTGATTCAACAATTCTATACCTTATTCAGTGCTCACCATGGTAAATTCACTTTTAATCCCCATCCCTTATTTCACCCATCCCCCACCCACCTGCCCTCTGGTAACTATCAGTGTGTTCTCTATAGTTAAGAGTCTCTTGTTTATCTCTTTTCCCTTTGTTTCTTAAATGCTACATATAAGTGAAATTATATGGTATTTTTTTTCTCTGACTGACTTATTTCACTCACATTACAACATCTAGTTCCATCTATATTGTTACAGATGGAAGATCTCATTATTTTTTATAGCTGGGTAATACTCCATTGTATGTATATACCACAACCTCTTTATCCATTCATCTATCAGTGAACATTTGGGCTGCTTTCATAGCTTGCCATTGTAAATAACGTTGCAACAAACATAGGGGTGCATATAGCTTTTCCAATAAGTGTTTTTGTTTTCTTTGGGCAAATATCCAGTAGTGGAATTAATGGATCATATGGTATTTCCATTTTTAAGTTTTTGAGGAAATTTTATACTTTTTTCCATAGTGGCTATTCCAGTTTGCATTCCCACCAAAAATACATGAGAGTTTCTTCCCCACATCCTTGCCAGCACTTGTTGTTTCTTGTCTTTTTGATTCTAGCCATTCTGACAAGTGTGAGGTGATATCTCATTGTGGTTTTGATTTGCATTTTCCGAATTAGTGATGTTGAGCATCTTTTCATGTATCTGTTGGCCATCAGTATGCCTTCTTTGGAGAAATGTCTATTCAAGTTTCTGCTCATTTTAATCAGATTATTTGTTTTATAATCAGATTATATTGTTTTGGGGGGTTGTTAAGTTCTTTATATATTTTGGATATTAACCCCTTATCAGATATATCATTTGCAAATATCTTTTCCCGCTTAATAGGATTGCCTTTTGTTTTATTGATGATTTCCTTTGCTGTGCAGGAGGTCTTTATTTTGGTGTAGTTCCAAATATTTAATTTTGATTTTGGTTCCCTTGCCTGAGGAGACAATCTAGAAAAATGTTTCTAAGCCAATGTCAAAGAAATTACTCTCTATGCACTCTTCTAGGTACTTTATAGTTTCAGGTCTCATATTCAGGTTTTTAATACATTTTGAGTTTATTTTTGTGTGTGGTTGTCCAGTTTCATTCTTTTTTAAGTAGCTGTCCAGTTTTCCCAGCACCATTTATTGAAGAGGTTGTCTCTTCCCCATTGCATATTCTTGCCTCTTTTGTTGTATATTAATTGACCATATAAGCGTGGGTTTGTTTCTGGGCTTTCTATCTGTTCCATTGACCTAGGTGTCTTTTTTTGTGCCAGTACCATACTGTTTGATGACTACAGACGAGATCGGGCGCGTTCAGGGTGGTATGGCCATAGATTGATGACTACAGTTTTATAGTGTATCTTGGAATCTCTGATTGTGATACCTCTAGCTTTGTAAGATTGCTTTGGTTATTTGGGGTCTTTTATGGTTCCATACAAATTTTAGGATTATTTGTTCCTGTTCTGTGAAAAATGTCATTGGTATTTTGATAGGAATTGCATTATATCTGTAGATATCTTTGGATAGTATGTACATTTTAACAATATTGTTTCTTCCAATCCATGAGCATGGAATATTTTTGCACTTGTGTCACTTTCAGTTTCTTTCATCTTATAGTTTTCAGAGTGCAGGACTTTCAGCTCCTTGATCAAGTTACTCCTAGATTTCTTTTTATTTTGGTGCCATTGTAAATGGGACTATTTCTTAATTTCTCATTTTGCTACTTCATTATTGCCATATAGAAACGTAACAGATTTCTGTATATAATTTTGTATCTTGCAATTTTACTGAATTCATTTATCAGTTCTAGTAGTTTTTTTTTGCAGAGTCCCTAGGGTTTTCTATATATAGTATTTAATAACTTAAAAAGATAAATTTTAAAAAGTAAAGCTCATTTACTTTTTTTTTCAGTGATCCAAGATTCATTGTTTATGCACCACACTCAGTGCTCCATGCAAAACGTGCCCTCCTTAAAACCCACTACCAGGCTGTTCTAATGTTTATTCTTTTCTAACATATGCATTTAAGGCTATAAAACCCTCCACATATCCCTTTCACTGCACCCCACAGATTTTCAATCAGAACATTTTTATTGGGTGTTATATGCAACTAATGAATTATTGAACACCACATCAAAAACTAATGATGTACTATATGCTGGCTAACTGAACATAACAATAAAAAGAACATTTTTTATTGTTATTCTGTTTTACACATTTGATAATTCTCCAGCTTGAAATTTCCAAATATAGGACTTTTGCTATTGATTTTGATTTTGATTTTATATTTTGATCAGAGAAGAGGGTCTGGAATAAATGAATTCTCTGATATTTGTTGAGAGTTGCACAAAAGCCTACTACAGGTTCAATTTTTATAAAGTCCCATGTGTGTTTGAAAAGAATATTTACTCTCTATTTATTGAGAACAAAACATTAAATTCTCCTATTATAATTGTGGATCTATAATTTCTCTTCAATTATAGTTAACTTTTACTTTATGTTTTTAAGATTATAATGTAAGGTGCACCGAAGTTCATAAGTTCATAAATGTTATATTCTTATTGAAATATTCCTTTTATGATCATGTACAACCCTCTCTATCCCTAATAGTGCTTTTTTGTCTTAAAGTCTGTCTTATATTTATAGTTTATATTAGTTTTTATTTTATTTTTTTATTTTTTTATTCTTTGCCCCAGGGGTACAGGTCTGTGAATCATCAGGCTTACATCTTTCACAGCATTCACCAAAGCACAAACCCTCCCCAATGTCCATAACCCATCCACCCTATCCCTACCCTCCCACCCCCCAGTAACCCTCAGTTTGTTTTGTGAGATTAGGAGTCTCTTATGGTTTGTCTCCTTCCCCATCCCATCTTGTTTCATTATTTTTCCTTCCCTACACCCCACGACCCCCCACCCTGACTCTCAAGTTCCTCATATCAGAGAGATCATATGATAATTGTCTTTCTCTGATTGACAATTGATGGTGTGCCAGGGTATAGCTTTTTATATCTCTTCCCTTTCAACATCTGTATTGTGTTTCAATACATCTGTATTGTGTATTGGGATATTATAAGCAGAATGTAGCTGAATGTTCTATTTTCATGCTGTATGAGAATTCCTTTTACCATGAAAGTTTAAACCATTTACATTGAGATTGCTAATATATTTGTATATGTGCTGCTGAAGCAAGGACTAGATTACTAATATATCTGGATTTATTTCTACTGTTATTTAATGTTTTCTTTTTACCATGTTGTTTGTTTCCTCTTTTTCTCCTTTTCTACTTTCTATTAGATTGATTTTCTTCATTCTCTTTTCTTTCCCAAGTATGATTTGGCATTTGTTCTTTCTTTTTCATTTCTTTTAAAGGTTGACATGCATATTGGGATTAATATCTAATGTTAACGGTTTTCCTCTCATCAACAACATAAATGTTGATTCCTTCTGATGTTCTATGTTATTACTGATAGTATTTTGGTTCAATCTTAGTTTGTAACTGCAAAAATTGTTCTTAATGTTGTTTAACTATAGTTTTAGCCACCCCACATGATGCAGTCTGGGACATGCTTTCAGACATTAAGTCTGAACACAGCAAATTCTACTGCCATTTCCTTCTTCCAAGTGTCAACATCCCTCCTGTATCTCCTGGCTTTGGTTGCAAACAGGGTGCTGTGCAGTAACCATTGTTTGTCTTGTGTCCAGAAGGTATACTTTTTATCTGCAGGCAGGTTGATCCAATAGGAGTTTAGTTAGTCATTAGCAGAAGCAGAATTCATTTATTATTTTTAAGTTGACATTTGCATAGATTTATACACACGTACCAATTTGTTCATCAGTGCTTTTTGCTTCTGATGTTTCCTCTTCTCTTTCTTTCTTTCTTTCTTTCTTTTTCTGAACTTCTTCTGGCAATTTTTCCCACAAGAAAAATTCTAGAAGCCTTTATTTGCTGGAAATATCTATCTCATCCTTATGTTGGAATGATGCTTTAAATGGGTATGGAATCCTAATAGGATTCTTTTCCAAAAGTACCAGATAATACTGAAGGGAATAGCCCCCCCCTTTTTTTTCCTGATATTAAATGTAATGTGAAGTTTGTCAGTCTGATTATTCCTTTGTAGGGAATCTCACTTTACTCACTGGTTACTTGTAAGAGATTTTTGTTTTTTGTTTTTGTTTTTTGATTTTTGTTTTTGTTTTTGTCTTTGGTGTTCTGTTTGGTATTCACTATAAAGTGTGTAAGTGGGGATTTGTTTGCATTGTTCTGCTTGGAACTCTTGATAATTTTTTAAGGCTTTCATTAATTCTAAGCAATTCCCCCAATTATAACTTTGAATGCTGTCCTCTGCTCTATTTTCTCTAATCACTCCTTCTGGAATTCTATGTCAAGACTTCCCTGTTCTTCCATGCCTCCTAATCTTTCTGTCATCTCTGAATTTCTGAGATACATTCAGGACAAGTGCTTTGGTTCTAGCTCCTAGTTTAGAAATTATTTCTTCATTCGTGTTTTCTCCACTGTTTGACTGTTTTTACATTTTATTGACTTTAATTTTCATTTCCAGAAGTTGTATTGATTTGTTTCCACCCAAGTCTGCCTGTCCTTCTCTCTTTGGTGCCATTCCATTCCGGGTCCTATTCATTCTCTTATGTTTCTTCTGACACTATTTTAAATAGACTTCCTTTATACCCTCTTCCTGATTCTTACGTTATCTTAAATTCTTAGAAGGGGTGCTAATTCTTCTACTGGGTGTGTCTCTTAAGTCTTGTTCAAGGTGGATTCTTTGCTTTTATGGTCTATCATTTTTGAATGAAGTGCTCTCCAGCCTAGCTTGCTTTTCCTCTAAGTGCATTTGTTCTGTGTAACTGTTGCAGAGAGCAGCCAGCTATACATTTGTTTTCACAAGGCACCACAGAGGGGTTATCAATTCCAGACCAGTTTCATATTTGTTTCTTAGCTTGGAAAATCCTGTACCACATGAGTAATAAGATTTGGATTTCCAATCCCATGTGTACTGCAGGATTGGGACTTTGAGCTTTGATTTCTTATGGGAGACTTATTTTCTTCCACCCAGGGCTCCAGGCAAAGATCACCTGCTTTCTAGCTCCCCTAAGCCAGTGAGTAGAAATTTTCTAGGTGTCCCCTTTCATTGAGAGTGACAGCCTCCAATGCCAAACATTATATAGGTGTCTCATTTTCAGGTGCTTGTCCTCCAAAGGCTCAAACCACATTTCCTGCCCCTATGCAGAAGTTAACACTGCAGCCATTATCCATCAGAGCCTCTTCCTTCTCTGTCTGACCAGACCGACCACTGGGCTTTACCTCCCTCTTTACTTCTACCCCCAAGAGTGTCCCTTTCTTACTTTTCCCCCTGACTTAAAAAAACTGAAATACAATCCACATACCATAACATTTACCCTTTTAAATTGCACAATTCTGTGGTTTTTTAGTACATTCACAAAGTTGGCTAGCCACCAGGACTATCTAATTCCAGAATATTTTCATCATCCTCAAAAGAAATCCCATAAAAATCAAGCAGTCACTCCCTAGGGTTGGCCTCCCCACCCAGCCCCTGCCAACCCAACCACTCATGTACTTTCTGTTTCTATGGATTTGCCTATCCTGGACATTTCATATACATGAAATCATACCTAATATGTTGTCTTTTGTGTCTGGCTTCTTTCTTTGCATATGTTCAGCGTTCATCTATATTGTAGCATGTATCAACATTTAATTCCTTTTTACTGCCAGATAATATTCCATTTATGGATATATCATATTTTATTTATCCATTCACCAACTGATGGACATCTGGGCTCTTTCTACTTTTTGGTTATTATGAATAATGCTGCTGTGAACACTCATGAGCAAGTTTTTGTGTGGACATGTTTCAATTCCAGGAGTGGAATTAATAGGTCATATAGTAATGCCAGTGTAAGCATTTAAGGAACTTCCGGACTGTCTTCCAAAAGACACCACCATTTTATATCACCAACAGCAAAACATGAGGATTCCAATTTCTCCACATCCTCACCAACACTTGTTAGTGTCTGTCTTTTTAATTATAGCCATTCTAGGGAATATGAGGTGGTATTTCATTGTGGTTTTGATTGCATTTCCCTAATGATGAATAATGTTGAGCACTTATTCATGTACTTATTGGCCACTGGCATATTCTCTTTGGAGAAAAGTTTATTCAAACCTTTTGCCCATTTTAAAATTAGATTACTTGTCTTTGTTATTGTTGTGTTGTAAGAGTTATTTATGTATTCTGGACACAAGTCCCTTACCATATAAATTATTTTACAAATATTAAATCTTATTTTTTAAGTGTTTTTAGCACAAAGAAGGATTACACTACCTCATCCTAGCCCACTACTAGAATTGGAAATCTATGTATGGTTTTATAGCTTCATTTTTCACTTAACAACAACATATCATAAAACATCTTTCCGTGACAATTCAGGTGTGTTTGCAGCATTAACTTTCAAGGTGTCCTGAGCTGGCTTAAACATATGGCAATATATGAGCAGGGCTAACTTCTCTGCATAGCGTTGCCTGATATTTATTTGTTGCTTGAGCACTGGGGAGCAAGGCGAGGCTGAATCCAGAATTAGAAGGGGAGGCTACATCAGGCCAGCTGATAATCTATACTTGGCTGAAGAAAATATTTACAGGGAAACAGGACAGAGGTTTTCTTTTCCTTAAGGCATGAAGATGTTGTTCTCCAGTCTCTCAGATTTAGAGCAGGAGATGAGCTAAGAAATTGACAGCTCTGACATCTGTAAACAACATAAGAACAGCCTCAGCAATTGACCGGCTTCTATTGATATTTCAGAGCCACTAAATTAAATGGGATAAAACATCCAGGAAGGAAAGTCTTTGGGGATCAAAAGAGCTCTGTGAAGTCAATCCACAGGATCACTTGAGCTTTATGAATTTTGTTTCCTGACACACAGGGCTGCAAACTCCAGTGACATTTAAAACTGAGTGTCTAATAATAAAACTCTACCAACCCCTCCAGAATTTGTTCCAAGCAAACGGAGTGTTTTGAACCAGAGGTTCAGTGGAGGAATAGCATGGCCTTCTTCCGAACCATCTCTTATTTATCAGATTCTATGCCTCAGAGCACCTCATAGAGAAGGACATTGAATAGAATTGTATAGGACAACTTACAGTGGCTGATTGCAAAATCAACTAAGACTCATGCAAGACCGGGTATTTGCTTCAGATGTCCCCAAATGGTCAGCCACATGGGAAAGAGGGATGGGTTTAGAGTCAGAGGCTAGGTGGTATTGCTGAGCTCAGTCCCTTAACAAACAGCCCCAACCTTTCTAAGCCTGTTTTCTGAGTGGCAATAATAATTCCTACTTTCTAGAGTTGCTTAAAGATTTTAAACGAGCAAAGCAACAATAAGCAAATACTAGTTATTCATTTGGATTAGCAAGAAATCCAGAGGCCTAAGTAGCCACAACATTGAATCACACTTGTTTAAATATCAAGAAGGTTTTTGTGCTTGTATCTGGACAAGAATGACCAGTACTTACTTGTTGCTTGAGCACTGGGTACTAGTGTGTGTGAAGTAGTATCTCATTGTATGTATGTGTGTGTGTGTGCGTGTGTGTGCGCGCATGTGTGTGTGTGTGTGTTAAGATTTTATTTATTTAAGAGAGAGAGAGAGAGCATGAGCAGGGTGAAGGGCAGAGGGAAAAGCAGGCTCCCTGCTGAGCAGGGAGACTAATGCAGGACTGGATCCCAGGACTGGGATCATGACCTGAGCTGAAGGCAGACACCCAACTGACTGAGCCACCCAGGTGCCCCTCATTGTGGTTTTGAGTTGCAAGTTCCAAGTGACTAATGACTGCAGTGGACATCTGAAAAGCCTATCGACATTTCATGGTTTCTTGGTCCACTTCCATGCCAACTCTGATTGGCTGGTAGTAGGTGAAGCACCATGTGTTGAGAGGATATACACAGGCTCAATGGACCTAGAGAGTCATGGTAAGTTAGCAGTGTCTGCCATGGGTGTAGCAGGGAGAAGTGATGGCACATGTCACTTGTTTGTTATCAAAGAGACAGTGATTCTTTTTTTTTTTTTTTTTAAAGATTTTATTTATTTATTTCACAGCGGG
>LNAC01001290.1:55127-101196 GCA_002007465.1 Ailurus styani
AGCAGGGAGCCCGATGCGGGCCTCGATCCCAGGACCCTGAGATCATGACCTGAGCCGAAAGCAGAGGCTTTAACCCACTGAGCCACCCAGGCGCTCGGCAAAAAATTTTTTGATGGTTAATATTCCACCGTATATCTTATATACCACATCTTCTTTATCCATTCATCAATCAATGGACATTTGAGCTCTCTCCATAGTTTGGCTATTGTTGATAAGGCTGCTATAAACAGCAGGGGGCATGTACCCCTTTGAGTCTATATTTTTATATCCTTTGAATAAATATCTAGTAGTGCAATTGCTGGATAGAAGGGTAGCTCTACTTTTAACTTTTGAGGAACCTCCAAACTGTTCTCCAGAATGGCTGCACCAGCATTCATTCCACCAACAATGCAAGAGGGTTCCCCTTTCTCCACATCCTTGCCAATACCTCTTGTTTCTTGTGTTACTAATTTTAGCTATTCTGACAGGTGTGAGGTGGTATATTATCATGATTTTGATTTGTATTTCCCTGATGATGAGTGATGTTGAGCATCTTTTACATATCTGTAAGCCATCTGGATATCTTCTTTGGAAAACTGTCTATTCTGTCTTCTGCCCATTTCTTTTTTTTTATTTTATTTTTTTAAAAGATTTTATTTATTCATTTGACACAGAGAGAGAGACCACAAATAGGCAGAGAGGCAGGCAGAGAGAGAGGAGAGAGGAGGAAGCAGGCTCCCTGCCGAGCAGAGAGCCCGATGCGGGCCTCGATCCCAGGACCCTGGGATCATGACCTGAGCCGAAAGCAGAGGCTTTAACCCACTGAGCCACCCAGGCGCTCGGCAAAAAATTTTTTGATGGTTAATATTCCACCGTATATCTTATATACCACATCTTCTTTATCCATTCATCAATCAATGGACATTTGAGCTCTCTCCATAGTTTGGCTATTGTTGATAAGGCTGCTATAAACAGCAGGGGGCATGTACCCCTTTGAGTCTATATTTTTATATCCTTTGAATAAATATCTAGTAGTGCAATTGCTGGATAGAAGGGTAGCTCTACTTTTAACTTTTGAGGAACCTCCAAACTGTTCTCCAGAATGGCTGCACCAGCTTGCATTCCACCAACAATGCAAGAGGGTTCCCCTTTCTCCACATCCTTGCCAATACCTCTTGTTTCTTGTGTTACTAATTTTAGCTATTCTGACAGGTGTGAGGTGGTATATTATCATGATTTTGATTTGTATTTCCCTGATGATGAGTGATGTTGAGCATCTTTTACATATCTGTAAGCCATCTGGATATCTTCTTTGGAAAACTGGTCTATTCATGTCTTCTGCCCATTTCTTAACTGGATTATACATATCATCATTTTATAAAGGAGAAATAACAGCACCTAGTATATAAAAACAATTGCTTTAGTTTCCTCTCCCAGGTATTGGCTGTTGGAACTAGGCTCTTTCTTATTTTTCCAGTCTCTTTCATGTAACAGAGAGGGCTGGAAGCCTGGAGACCCTCTGGTCTACTGGTGTTGGTTCGGCTCTGCCAGTGGGGGGTATTTGTATGAGACTGGAAAGTGGGAGGGAGACACAATTTTTCTGTTTTATGTTCCACTAGAAGCAGGCAACTGTGGGTAAATGGGGCTCCTTGGTCCCCTCTTGGTGGTGGGGGCTCTGTCAGCAGAAATGGGGCAATAGCCATGAAATGCAGGCCTGTGGAATCTGAGTTAGTTACACTTTTTCTCCTTTTTTTCTCCAGCCCTAAAGGCAGAAGCAGCTCCTGTGGCTACTGATCTCTGGAACATCATGTTCTTCCTGTTGCTTTACCAGCACTGCCAATACTTCTATGGCCAATTCCTGAATTTAAAAACCTCTGCATGAAATATTAAAAGGATTTCTGTTTTGATGGGACCCCAACTGACACATCTTCAGAGAGTAGAAGTCACATACTGTCATATTCAAATATTTTTTTGAAGTCTCCACTCCATCTGACCTTGACATTGGCTCTCTTGACCACTCTGCTCTCTGGCTACCAGAGACTCCTTCAAAGCTACGGTTTTCTCTCCAGAATAATTTATGTTGTATTATGTCTTCTCCAGAGTTTGTTCCTTATTCCTCATCTTGTTTTCATTCCCACTTTGAGAAGCTGAGCCCCATGTGTGTCATAAATTATGGTGCACGTGCTAGTTGTTCTCAGACCTTTGGTCCCCCCTGCTCTCCTAAGCTTCAGATAAGGGTTTGGAGTAGTTGAGGTCTCTCGGTTTCCAGCTTATGTGGGACCCACCTCTAACTGCCTAAGATTAAAGATATTATTTCCATCTCCAGATCTTTCCCCAAAGAGCACTAAATTCCATCCCGAGGCCTCTCTGGAAACCTAAGCAGAATCCCCAACTCTTCCCTTTTTCTTATTTTTTATTTGTGATCACACACCAAATCCTATCCATTTAGCACTACGATACCCCTTAAACACATCTCCCCTTAGCTCGGGTCCTCACCATCAGCATCCGCACCACTGCAGCAGACTCTTTTCCAAGTCACCTGCAACAATTCATGCAGAGTAACCAGCCTGGAAAATACATGGCTGCCTTTCACCACTACTTAGAAAGGCGTGATGATGACTCTCACTATATGGCACTCCTTTGAGCTGCAAAGAATGGCCTGTTCCTATGCTGGCTTATGCTCTCTCCCGCACATGTCTTCCCCACTTCCTTACCAGCACATTTCTCCTCCTTTTTCTTCCAGACCCATTTCAAATGTCCCTTTCTCTACCACATTTCCAGTACTGCCAGGCATAACTAGCACTTTGTGCCTAACTCTCTCATGGCACTCATTATGCTGAACTGTAATCATTTGTTCATGTGCCTTCTATAGAACAATGAATTCCTCAGAGAGGAGGACAGTGGTGGCCTCCTTTCTCCCTGGCACAGAAGGCCTGGCCTGGATTGCGTGTTTTAGGGTGTACTCTTTCTTTCCAAGCAAGTTCAGTCAATGGGCTGGGGATTACAGTAAAATAAAAGCACTGGCCAGATGAATATAAAAACCTCCTAATAGTTAATTGCTTAGGCTTCTATCATTATGGAAAACCTGTATGCAAAACAACCAAATATTTGACCAACTCTTATTTTGCACTATAAATTTTGGTCATGCTGAGCAAGACATTCTGCCTTCTGCTGCTTAAAATTTATCAAAGATAAAGCACCATAGGGAAGTTAAAAGGAGAATTAAAACACATATAATGAGGGAACAGGATTCTTCTTTTTTATTTATGAATAAGAGAAAAATACAATATTTCAGATTCTGGAATGTTCTTATTCATCATTCGAATACTAATATATGCAAATAAAAATTTCTCTGTGGCTGACCACAGGTACCACTTCCAGAGCCGGTCAAACCTGCAGGCCGTGGCATCTGCAGAAACAGACACTTTTTCCCTGGAGAATTTTCTTCCTGCTGTTGGGCTTGTTGATATAGATCTGACCTTGAGCAAGAAAACTCTCCCATGAGAAGTGGAGCTGTCATCACTCTCCAGGCTGTTGTGAATGAAACAGAAATGTTCCAGATTTCATTCTCGCATTTACTGGGGATGGACACAGGCTCAGAAAATCTCTACACTGCAGACCACCATGCACATTCTGACATTTAATGCATCATGCGTCGTATGTGAACACCTACTTTAATTCTATTAATATTTGATTTCTCCATCTAGAAGAAGTCACGGTACAAGTCAGCCTGTGGAGAGATGCTGAATTTCACTGGTGATGCAGCATAGCTATTACGGCACTTACCCCTCTGATGTTCAGGTACAACTGACACCCCTTCTTACTCTTTAGTGAACTACCTCCCCCCAAATCTGAATACAGAAGGGAAACTATTGGTTTTCAGAAACCAAAAACATCTCTAAAGCCTTTTATTATATTTTTTTGATATCTCCCTTCCCAGAGAAAAAGGGAAGACTTCCTTTTTTAACTCATGCTTCGACACAAAGGAATGGCAATCACCCTTATAAAATGCATACTATGTGTAAGGCATTTGGCAGAACTGATCCCTACAAAACATTTTTTAAGCACAAAAGGAGAGGCTTCCACACTTAGGTTACTCTCTGGAGGGCGTCAGCACATGTGTTCTATATTTGAATGATGAGCAGTCTGTGGACATGAGTGGAATCCTTTGCTTGTATAGCATCCAAAACTATAGCTTGCTCATGTGAAGGATTTGATAGGGACTGCAGTAAATGTACAGATTGCTCTAGGTAGCACAGACATTTTTAAACAATATTCGTTCTTCTAATCCATGAGCATGGAATGCTTTTCCATTTCTTTATGTCTTCCTCAATTTCTTTGATGAGTGTTCTATAGTTTTCTGAGTGTAGATCCTTTGCCTCTTTGGTTAGGTTTATTCCTAGGTATTTGATGGGTTTTGGTACAGTTGTAAATGGGATTGAGTCCTTAATTTCTCTTGTTGTTGGTTTATAGAAATGCTGCTGATTTCTGTGCATTGATTTTTATATCCTGCCATGTTGCTGAATTCCTGTATGAGTTCTAGCAATTTGAGGGGTGGAGTCTTTTGGATGTTCCACACAAAATATCATGTCATCTGCAAAGAGTGAGAGTTTGACTGCTTCTTTGCCAATTTGGATGCCTTTTATTCTTTTTGTTGTCTGATTGCTGAGGCTAGGACTTCCAGTACTATGCTGGACAACAATGGTGAGAGTGGACATCCCTGTTGTGTTCCTGACCTTAGGGGAAAAGTTCTCAGTTTTTCCCCAATGAGAATGATAATTCACTGTGAGCTTTTTGTATATGGCTTTTAGATTATGTTCCCTCTATCCCTACACAGTGAAGAGTTTTAATCAAGAAAGGATGCTCTACTTTGTCAAATGCTTTTTCAGCATCTATTGAGAGGATCATATGGTTCTTATTCTTTCTTTTATTAATGTCTGTATCACATTGATTGATTTGCGGATGTTGAACCAACCTTGCAGCCCAGGAATAAATCCCACTTGGTCATGGTGAATAAGTATTTTGGTGAGAATTTTTGCATCCATGTTTGGTGAATATTTTTGGTGAAAATAGTATTTTGGTGAGAATTTTTGCATCCATGTTCATCAGGGATATTGGTCTATAAATTCTCCTTTTTGATGGGGTCTTTGTCTGATTTGGGGATCAAGGTAATGCTGGGCTCATAGAAAGAGTATGGAAGTTTTCCTTCCATTTCTATATTTTTGAAACAGTTTCAGAAGAATAGCTATTAATTGTTCTTTAAATGTTTGGTAGAATTCCCCTGGGAAGACATCTGGCCCTGGACTCTTGTTTCTTGGGAGATTTTTGATTACTGCTTCAATTTCCTTGCTGGTTATGAGTCTGTTCAGGTTTTCTATGTCTTCCTTTTTTCAGTTTTGGTAGTTTATACATCTCTAGCAATGCATCCATTTCTTCCAGATTGCCTAATTTGTTGGCACTTAGTTCCTCATAATATGACCTTATAATTTTATTTCTTTGGTGTTGATTGTGATCTCTCCTCTTTCATTTATGATTTTATTTATTTGGGTCCTTTCTCTTTTCTTTTTCATAGTTCTGGCCAGAGGTTTATCAATTTTATTAACTCTTTCAAAGAACCAGCTCCTAGTTTTGTTGATCTGTTCTACTATTCTTTTGGTTTCTATTTCATTGATTTCTACTCTAATCTTCATTAATTCTCTTCTCCTGCTGGGTTTAGGCTGTATTTGTGTTTTTTCTTCAGCTCCTTTAGGTGTAAGGTTAGGTTGTGTTTTTGAGACCTTTCTGGTTTCCTGAGAAAGGCTCATAATGCTATATACTTCCCTCTTAGGACCACCTTTACTACATCCCAAAGGGGGTTTCGAACCATTACAAATGCAACCAGTTTTAGAACACCACTCATAAGTATCAAGACTGCAAATTAAGAAAATCAGAGAGGCCCAGGAAAGTAATTATTCTACATATAAAGCATCATATTTGATATACTTATAGCTTTTCCTGGATGCCTTTACCATACCTGCATCCAGTACTCTGCATCCAGATTGTTTGTGTTCAAGGAAAAGCTTATATCCTGGTACAGCCCCACTCATCCCACAGACAGGGAAACAGGTGCAGACTAACATATGCAAGATCCCACAGCTGGTTACCTGTCTGCTTCTGCCTTTCATGTTCACCTTCACTTTAAATTTAAGTACCATCTGGTAGGACCTGTCACACAACAGCTCACCTTGGACCAAAGGCAACACTGATTCAGAAAACTCAAAAGGTATAGATAATGAAGTGTAAATTCTATATTTAGAAATAAACTCAAGCAAGTAATTTAAATAACTGTAACTCTTTGTTGAAATTATCACATGTCATCAGTTAAGTAATCATAGATAAGGATAAATTGGTATTACACACAATTAAAACATGTGGATTCAAATATAAAAGCAACTTTAAAAAAAATCTCAAAATATGCCAGTTCAACATATATCTCTATCACCTATTAGAGATACTAATTGTTGTGTTCACTAATCCCATCTGAATGCACAAAAAGATTTTCTTGCCAAAATAGAGTATCTCTAATTAATGTGAATCACTTCTAGCACTTCCGCTAACTCTAAAAATATACTTTACACGTGTTGGCTAACAAAAAAGAAATTATTTATTTGGTTCTTTTATACGTGGAACATTCATTCATTCATTGGTTTATTCATTCACCCAACATGGCTAAGCTCGTATTCTGTGTCCAGTTCTCTGCCAGGTTTTGGGAACATAGAGCAAATCAGAGCTCACAGCCTCAAGAAGGAGGCAAACACAGAGACAAGGTAGCTACAGAACAATGTCCAAGGTGCTACAGACAAGTGTATAAAATGTCAGGAAGCAGACCAAGAGAAGTGGAGTATGGTTTATAGAAGCTGTGGGGCTTGAGCTAGGTCTGGAAGGATGCACGGGAGTCTGCCAGTAGGAGAATGAAGGGAGATTTTCCCCCAACTTTACTGAGGTATAATTAACAAATACAATCACCAATATATTTGTACTGTACAAGGTAATATTTGTATGTATCCATTGTGGGGATTCTTAACCACTGAGTTAATTAACATGTCCATTGCCTCATATATTAACCTTTATTTTATTTTATTTTCATTTTTATTTTTGGTGAGAATACTTAAGTTCTACTCTCTCAGCAAGTTATAATTTTACTACAATACTATCAACTACTATCAGTACTACAATATTATCAACTATAGTCATTTAGATTCTCAGAACTCATCCATTTATCTTATAACAGGAAGTCTATACCTTTTACCAATCTCTCCCTATTTTTTCCACCCCCAACCCCTGGCAAATACTTTTCTATTCTCAGTTTCTATAAGTGACTTTTTTTTTTTTTTAAGATTCCACATAGAAGTGGTACCATGTGGTATTTGGAAGAAGATATCATAGGTGGGATGGTCACTTTGCAGAAAAGTGTAGCTACAAAACTGAATACGGAGTCTGAGAAGGGAGGAATTGTTGCTTTGGTGTCTGGAGTACGAAATGGAGGGAGGGGAATAATCCAGGGGTGGGCGATGTGGCTGGTCCTAAAGGGCCTTAGAGGCCATCTAAAGAGTGAGCCTTTATAAAAGTAAATGGTGGGTGCCTGGGTGGCTCAGTGGGTTAAAGCCTCTGCTTTCGGCTCAGGTCATGATCTCAGGGTCCTGGGATCGAGGCCCGCATCGGGCTCCCTGCTCAGCGGGGAGCCTGCTTCCCCCTCTCTCTCTCTGCCTGCCTCTCTGCCTCCTTGTGATCTCTCCCCCTCTGTGAAATAAATAAATAAAATCTTAAAAAAAAAAAAAAAGTAAATGGTAAGAGGACAATGGTGGTCTTCACCAAGGGAAGAGCTGCTTCAAAGTGGGAACACCTCACATAAGACAGTAGATTAGAAAGTGCTAGCTGGCTTAGGAGAGTGAAATCAGCTGTGTTTGTATGGTTATGGTTACTGAGGCTGAGGCTGTAACTGGAGACCACAGCAATGGGAATGAAAAGGAAAAAACTAATTGGAGAGATTTTTAAGAAGGAGGCCTCACTGAAAATTGGGATTCATAGAAATCCAAGATGGCAATGAAGTTTCTGATGTGGACCACTAGGTAGGTGAGGTATACTGTTATTTGCAATCATTTCGTTCCTTCCTTTTTCTCACGCTATTTATCTTTTATAACTACTTTACTGACTTGATTGTCCACAATGTTAAAGGCACTGCAGCTGGAAGTGAGCTCTTTTAGGAACCCCTGGATTGCTACAGTTCCAGGGCTGTAGGAAGCATGAATGCTGGGAAGAGGGAAGAAGGACGCATCCTGCCCAGGCCTGAACCAGGGAGGTGGTGGTGGGAGCAGATGGTCTGACAAGGATGTGAGTCACAGTGTGATGAAAACATCTGAAAGGACCTGGGGCCTAGAATGTCAGGATACAAGAAACAGGGTATCCAAAGACCACCACTGTCTTCAGCTTTCATGACTGACTAACAAAATGTCCGTACTGTGGACATAAAGAAGTAAGTCATGTTGAGCACAAGGTGAGCATATGATGGATGTTCACCATGGCCTCATCCTTCTTAAAGTGGGAGCTGAAGCTCTGGGAGGACATTTTTGGGGGTGAAAGAACAAAGAGAGAGTACTGAGGACCGAATATTGGGTCATATCAAGAGTCAGGGAGAAAGGAAGAAGCATGGACAAAACTAAGAAATCAGTCAGTGTCTATCATGTAATAACATAGCAGCTGAAGGAAGGGTGTCTTCAAGGAAGGGACAGAAAACAGAAATGCATATACACCCTGCTGGAGTAGGATGGACACAGTTCATAAGACAAAGAGAAACTTCCAGTTTAAAGTTCACACGGGTCTCAATTCTCTTAGAACTCATTTGCATGAAAAACTCATGTCTGCCTGTTTGTGCTTCACTCTGCTATCTGAAATGCCAATGAAAATGCACAGTTAACACCCAACTCCAAATGCACGGTCACAAATTAGCTAAAGACAAATGAACAAAAAAGCTTCAACAAGGTGATTACACATTAGGCTAAATGGTGAGGAAAAAAGGGTTTTAATCTGCTAAACTGAAAACTAAATAGACTCCTCCCCCACAAAACACACAGAATTTATCTGGAATTCCCAGAGTAAATAATTTCCTTGTCCAGCACTGCTCACATTCAGGAAAAAAAAAAAAAAGGTATATCATTTGTCTTAGATTCTTTACTGTTTCCCAGAAAATCTACTTGATTAAGTGGATTTAGAAATTATGCACATATCTTGATCAGCAAAACTTCTGCTGGTAAGTATTCGAACAAAAGGAATAGAGATGCAAATATGCATACAAGACACCCAAAAGAACACAGAATCTTAGTTTGTCGGGCTAGGTTTGAGAGCTGACTTGTCTACAAACAGGTTGCCTCTCCCTAGGTAAGTCACTTATCTTGATGAGAACCCAGTTTGCTCAGATATTCAATAAAGGGATTGAACCTGATAAAGGTTATGAATAAGTTCAATGCATGTATTTGTCTCAGTTTGTGCCTATATCTGTATCTCCCTATGCATCCGTCTCAGGGACTGGAAGTCGTCATCTGGAAGACCATATTAGAATGGAGTCTGGGGGCGCCTGGGTGACTCAGTGGGTTAAGCCTCTGCCTTTGGCTCAGGTCATGATCTCAGGGTCCTGGGATCGAGTCCCGCATTGGGCTCTCTGCTCAGCGGGGAGCCTGCTTCCCCTTCTCCCTCTGCCTTCCTCTCTGCCTACTTGTGATCTCTCTCTCTCTCTGTCAAATGAATAAATAAAATCTTAAAAAAAAAAGATGGATTCTGAGGGCACAACTGGACACTTTAGGAAAGTGTGCCATGTTTGATTAGTGATGTCTGCTCTGTGCCTAGATGTGCAAGGGAGTGCAAGCTTGCATTTGGCTTTGCTTCTTAGGTAATCTCAAAGACCCCTTCCAGCTTTAAAGTTGTAGAGTCTATGAGCATACATCCAATATCTTAAGTTGCTTTGGATAGTGAGTTCCAAAAGGGAGAAATCACAAATGATGGAAATCCAAAATATAGCATTATATCTCTGTAATTATGTTAACAAAAGGAACTGTGTTTGTGGTCCCAGAAATCATCACAACATCTATGCTGTACGTATCCTCTCAGAATCTCACTTTTCCCATCTGGAGAAGGTAACACCTGGACCTGCCCATCAGCCTGAGCAGCTCTTTACAAGAAACGTGACTGGACTGTGAAATACTGCACAATGTGTAGCCGGACTGAGACACCAATTTTAACTGGGTACACTCAGGGTTTGTGTACATTAATAAGATACTCTGTTTGGGGGCGGGGGATATTTAGATATAGTAATTTTGAGCTGTCGATATGATAGTTGTCTTAGTCCAGTTTCCAGAAGCAGAGTTTGAGATAGGGATTCTCTTGAATATAATTCCCTTAGAAGAGAAGTGAGAAAGACTGGACAGGACAGGGGAACAGGTTGAGCAAGGTCTCAGGGATGTGCTTCAGCCTGATCCCATGGGAGCTTTGGAGCAGGAGCTGCTCCAAAGTCATCCCACCTTGCAGCATGACCCCATGTCAGCTGGGCACTGGCAGAGATCTTCCCTTGGGGTGCAGTAGAGGTAGAAAGGAGAAAAGGGGGCTGCTAACATCTCTTAACTGTTGCAGCAGCTGGGGATGGGTAGGCTTGGCGGTGATAAGGACCTGGGTGGGGCACCACCGGCATCTATGACTATATTGGAGCAGAGATGTGTAACAAGCAAGACACATAGCTCTGAAACTCAGAGGAGAAATATGGGCAGAAAATGAGAATACAGAAGTCACCAGCATAGAGATGAGAGTGGCTGAGATCATCTAGGAGGAAAGACAGAGGTAAGATAAGAAGGAGTCCTGGACCAAGCCACATACTGACTTTTAAGGATGGCAGACAAGGTAGGAAGAAATGGGGCTGGGAGTTGGGGGAAGGAAAAATTCTTCAAGGACAGCATGGTCAGCTTTGTCCAGTGCCACCAAGAGATCAGGCAATAGAAGAACCAAAGGGCATCGCACTAGAGTTATTCACATCAGTGACCTCTGGAGACATATTTTCAGGGAAGTGG
Organism: Ailurus styani; assembly: GCA_002007465.1. Lineage (NCBI taxonomy): Eukaryota > Metazoa > Chordata > Mammalia > Carnivora > Ailuridae > Ailurus > Ailurus styani. The sequence continues at coordinate 66,197 of LNAC01001290.1, forward strand.
GGGAGGGGGACCAGACAACAGTCAAGAGTGGTTTGTGAGGTAACTTTTTTTAAAAGAATTTAAAAAGAGGTATGTTATGATGGTAGGTAATAAGTGTTCGGTCTTAAATGTTTCCCTTACTAGCGTCACAATAATCAATGTCTTTTTTTTCTTTTTTTTCTTATCATGATTATTTTTTAAGATTTTATTTATTTATTTGAGAGAGAGACAATGAGAGAGAAAGAGAACTTGAGAGGGGGGAGGGTCAGAGGGAGAAGCAGACTCCCCGCTGAGCAGAGAGCCCGATGCAGGACTCGATCCTGGGACTCCATGATCATGACCTGAGCTGAAGGCAGTCACTTAACCAACTGAGCCACCCAGGCATCCCATTATTATTATTTTTTATTATGTTATGTTAATCACCTTTAAGGACACAAAGTACAAGATCAGATCAGTTGCCAAGGGTATGTGCAGAAGCCCCTGTGGGATACTGTGGAGGGCCCAGGGCTGGGTGAGGAGCAGCAGATAGCAGACACTGCTCTGGCTGATTGGTTCCAGAGCTCACCAGGCCATGCCACCAAGCCAGCTGTGTGGTGCTCACCCTCTGGCACCAGGGGGGATGCAGGGGCCCCTAGACCTGCCCTCCTCTGTCAGTGCCCTGCCATGCGACTGCTGGCCCCAGAATACATGTCCACCTGGCAGGTGTTCTTGGAATGCTACTGCCAGGAGCCCCAAATATCACTCAGGGTCATATCTTGACCCTGCTGGTGACTGGCCCTTGCTTCCTGGGGCTCTCAGGGAGACTGCAGTAGCCTACGAAAAGCTTGAACCAGCTCATAACTAAACTCTGACTTCCTACAGCCTGATTTTCTTAGACCAGCCTGCACAGTTCCATGAGGAATCAGCAAGGACAACATGCAACTTTGGGAGGTAGGGATTTTCTTAAGTTGTGCTTAACAAAATGGACCCGTGAAAAGTTAAAACCATCTCTTTCATTCTTAGAGACATTTCCACTCACAATCAAATCTCCACTGGAAAGAACAGAATGAATTCTGCTACTCTAGTGTAAAGCTTTGATAGTTTTGTTCTTGTTTTTGGTTTTTGTAAAGGAGTGTCTGTGTTAAGGTTTGATTGCCGAGGGGTCCATTTCAAAGAGGTATTCTTTTTTTTTTTTTAATTTTAATTTTTTTTGTCCCGGCTGGGCTTTATATTAACATGTAATGTATTATTTGTTTCAGGGGTACAGGTCTGTGAATCATCAGTCTTACACAATTCACAGCACTCACCATAACACATACTCTCCCCAGTGTTGATCTCCCAACCACCCCAACCCCTCAGCAACTGCTCCCCCTCCCCTCGAGCAACCATGGAGGAAACCTCCCTCCCCTCCAGCAACCCTGCTTGTTTCCTAAAGATGGTCTTAAATAAACACGTTGGCAGGCCACTTTCCCCCACTGGGTTTCCTTTGTCTCAGAGATCTTGGTTGATTTTTGACCATTTGGGCCACTTGCTTTTTTCTCTTTCTGTGCTTTAAATTCCCACTCTCAAATTTTGAATTTACCAATAAGGAGTGAGCCTATGCTCCCACCCTCGACCCCAGTAAAGGCAGAAGCCTGGCCCTCGTGCTCTCTAGCTCGCTCACTCTCTCCCAGGACCTTGCTGTGTGGTCCCAGGTGTGCTATGTAATTTCCAGGTCTTGTAAATAATAAATCTTTATTTTTTCAAAGTTTTCTGATGGTCGTTGTTGAAGGGCATCTTGCAACCAAATAAGAATCACAAGGGTCCATCAGTGGTAGCATTAGTTTGGAAAGGGGAGATGTCTGTGGGAAGCTCACTGGAGCCCAGTGAATGCTTCTAGGCATTTTTAGCAAATAGCATGACTGTGGATAGGCTGAGATGGCACAAAACAGCTACTCTATAAGGATTACCAAACTCCGGTGGGCACAAGTCCTGGGCTGGTAGCCTGAGCGAGCCAGACCAAGGTAGGCAGGGAGCAGGAGACCCCAGACTCTCTGACCCAACAAAGGGGTAGCTATAAGTCAAGCCTGGACAAAAGTTGTAATGGAGAGCCAGTGTTGCAAATTTTCAAGAAAAGCTCCCAACTGGATTTTTACATAAGTTTTCCAGTTTTAAAATACTATATGGATCAAACAAAATGTGTATAGTCAAGTTAAGGTCTGCAAATGTCACCAGCATTTAAACCCCACTGTAACATGTCTTGACTTGTATGACCTGCCCAGGAAGAGAGAAACTACGATAGGCCAGATGTTGAGAGGATGAGGCAGTTCGGGGAAGCTGAAGGCTGAGTGTCCTCACTGTACACATAAGGGAAATAAGGCCCATGAGAAGGGCACCTGTCCAGGGAGCTGTGGTCTCTGGGTGTCTCCTGCAGAGCACAGGTTCTTCCCACTGTTCCCTGTTTCCCTCAGAACCACACTAATGATGGTAATTGTTCTGTCTCCAAGACCCCAGGGAGTTTCTGCTAAATGCCTATAAACTTGCTGGGGGAAAAATTGTGCAAGGTAAGGGTCAAAGAAACTTAAAAGCCTTATTTTGGTAAATTATGTATACTGTTTCACATTAAAAATGTTGGTCTATTTTTTTTTGAGCTTTCTTTGGCATAGGGCTAAAACCCTCATAAGTTATAGCAAAGAAGCATTCTAAGACAATATTTTGATCTTGGGAATTTTGGGAATGTTTACAAATCACTCATAATTTTGCTCACACGAGTAAAAATGGCAAAAGATATATTTAATTAAATGAGAGTCTTAAAGCATCACATGGTTTCACAGAAAAGCAAACTCAAAAAAGTTTCTTATAAAGATCTTCTGCGGGCGCCTGGGTGGCTCAGTGGGTTAAAGCCTCTGCTTTCAGCTCAGGTCATGATCTCAGCGTCCTGGGATCGAGGCCCGCATCAGGCTCTCTGCTCGGCAGGGAGCCTGCTTCCTCCTCTCCCTGTCTCTCTGCCTGCCTGTCTGCCTACTTGTAATCTCTCTCTGTGTGTCAAATAAAATAAATAAAATCTTTAAAAAAAAAAAAAAAGATCTTCTGCAACACCAGCATCTACAGAATGTCCTACGAGATCTATGTTTTCTTCTCTTTATGAAAATAAGGTTAGGTTGTGAATAAATTTGATGCCTATGGACATCAATAGATTTTAGTGCTTCTGGCAGTGGGGCCAAATACAACAGGAGCTGAATTTAGAATATGAACCAGACAAGGCTGAGGAAAGAGGTAAGAATTTAAGCATCTTTTATGTTTTGATTAATATGCTGCTCACCAGCTCTCAAGGTTGCCCACCTGCTTAAAATGACCATGTGTAACCTCCACAGGTGCACAAAACTGTCAAAGATGCTGATTTCATCTACTTGCCCATGTGGTAAGAGGCAGGCAGCTATGACCTTCCTATTTTACAGATCAGGAAACTGAGGCATGGAGAGATTAAGAAACTTGCTCAGTCCCACAAAGTTCATGAATGGTGGAACCCAGGCTTGAGTGCAGACATTCCACCCAGAGCCCTAGGTTCCCTTTCCCATAGTGGGCGACCACCCATGGATGGGCAGGAAGTCATGGTTAGTCATGGAAAACACTGAACAGGTTCTTTCTTTCCAGTAGGAGGCTGCTGGATGAGCACCTGTGTTCTAATGTCAGGGGAAGATTTCAGACAAGTCAGAACCCTCCAGTCTCTAATCTAATCTGAGCACACAATGCAGCTCAGGTGCCTAAGATCTTGTTGTTGTGTTTTATAAACTACATCATGGCCTCTCTCCTTCCACAAGAATAAGTTTTCTGGTCTTCCATCTGAGACCACTTTGCACATTTGTTTCTCCTCTCATGCCACAGAAGGAAGACACTTTAGGGTTTTTCCTTCTCCAGGTGGATCCAGAGAGTAATGAAAGGAAGTATAGAAATGTGGGGTATTTTTCCTGTTAACCCCAGATCCTGCCTGCTCCACCCCTACCTCCTCCACCAAGGACATGCAGTAAAGAAGGACGTGAAGAGGGGAACATGGGGTCACCAGAGAGAAGCTGTACAGGCAGAAAATAGAGAAAGGGAGGATGAAGCAAAGAACAGCAGTGTTGGCAGGAAAACAAGAAGGAAGCGTCCTTGGCCCGGCTTCGGAAGTGCAGACAAGATGGAACTTGAGAAGAAGCAGCAGGACCGGGAGGGAAGGGGAGCGTGATGCAGGTCACTTTGGTGAGACATAATCATAAGATCCTCCACATGGAGATACCACTGTGTCCCACAGTATTCCAGGGGTTTGTGGCTGCTGGGTTGTATTTCATCTTCAACACACTTAACTATGAAATCATTAGACAGAACAGTATTTCAGTCAAACGTGTTACATAATATGTATTTTTTATGAAATTTTTTTTTTGGTTGAAGTTTAGTTGACACACAATGGAACACGAGCTTCTGGTGTGCAACATAGTGATCCAACAACTCTATATATCACATTGTGCTCACAAGTGTAGCCACCGTCCGTCACCATATGGTGCAATTACGGTACCACTGTGGGGACTATGTTGTCCCCACACTGTACCTTTCACTCCCATGACGTATTCATTCCATAACTGGAAGCCTGTCTCTGCCACTCCCCTTCACCCATTTTGCCCATCCCTCCAACCCCCTGCCCTCTGGCAACCATCCGTTTGTTCTCTGTATTTATGCATCTGTTTCTTCTTATGGACTATATTTTAATGTTTTGAAGCCACCAGTGGCTTAACCTGAACTGTCAAGGGTCATTTACCACCTTGGGCTGGGCAGGTTCACATAGAAACTGTTCCTACTGTGTATACCACCCAGCAGGGCATAACTGTATTGTGGGGTAAGCTCTATACAATGTCACCATTTACAATCACTCAGTTATGTGTATGCAGACCTCTCTGATGTTGTGAAATATACTGTGATATTATGTATGAAAATACATGCAAAACAAACTGGATAGTAACATTGTTGTAAGACCACCCTATAAGTACTGATTTCAAAGAGTTTTGCTCATTGACATAGCTTTATTTCATTGTTTAACTGAGGGGATTTAGAAGTAAGCATTACATATTTGAATGTTGAAAGTAAATTAATGGAAAGAAAGTACCGCTTTTATATCTTTACACACTGGGAATAGGCCTGAGGTTTTATTTTTACGGTGGTTCCTTTACTTAAACTGAAAGTCACTGAACGTGGATACCTTGAGGCTGTAGCTTTTCAGCTTTTTCATTTTGTGTATTTTTACTTGTTTTTGCCTAAAAGAGCTTCTACAGTTGGAGTGGGGATTGTTCATCTTTTACGTGCCCCAGGATTTCTATTTTCTTGCTTTTAATTCTATCTGTAAAGTTGGTTCATTAAATAAAAAAAAAGAAAAACTTCAGGACAAACCGCTCTGTCTTTAGCTGCTGTATGCTTTGCCTCCCCTGATGTAATCACAACACAGCATGTCTGGGTCCACATAGAGGGCTTGAGCAAACACAGTGGGACGTAATGCTGTCCGTGCAAGAAGAGGGATGCGCTGAAAGCCCGGCTATGATCTTGGTACTAAGTTCAGGTTAGACATGTGTTAATTTTCTTCCATACTCAGGCAGCTAAAGACACTGAACCCAGAAGGAAACCCAAACTGACTGATGGCGAGCCTGGTCACTGCAGAGAAGGTGGCACGGGGTCGGGGGGGAGGGAGTGGGGGAAGGAAGATAGCCACACTTCCCTTCTTCCTCAATAACAGAACCTAATGGCCATCGCTTCCCAGAATAAAGACCATGCTTCCCCACACCTCCTACAGCTAGATGTGGCCATGTGATTGCATTCTAGCCCATGAGATAAAAGTGGAAGGGACTTGTGTGACACAGGGTGCTTAGAAGGAGCTCTCTCAGCCGGGAGAGGCACTGTTTTTGTCTTTCTGCTTTTTTCTCCCCCATTTCATTTGGTGCTCATGATGGCGTGAGCTCTGGCTGCCATCTTGATTGATGACTTGAGCTTGGGAAGCTGTGTAGATCACAAACATAGGAGCCTGAGTCCTCAGTGACATGGGGGTGCCACCACGCTAGTCCTGAACCCACCACTGAATTTTTTTTATGTGAAAGAGAAATCAACTTCTATCCCGTTTAATCACTGTTTATCCTGTTTTTCCACTGTTAGTTTGGGTTTCTTTCTTATATGCAGATCAACCTCACTCTGACAGAGGAAGGCAGGGCTAAGTTCAAGGAGAGCAAGAGCAATGTAAGGATGGAAAGGGAAGGCTGGATGATGAAGCAGAGAGTGACAGGATTCAGAGCAAGATGGAATGGGAAAAAAGAGGGGAGGACCCAAGCAGCCCAAAACAAAGACCATGCATCCTAAAAGACTGCTGAAGTCCCCTTTTAGGTGGTGGCAGGGGAGTAAGTCAACTTAAAGCCACCATACTGGACTGGGGAGCCAATGCAAAGCACAATATGTAGAGACATGCTAAACCCACCGCAGAATGGGCTTAGGTGTGAAGATGGTCTAAAAATGACCCAGGGGTAGGGCAGCTTTCTTTGCAGTGGCTTCTGACATCTCTTGGCTCACTGACTCACTGGGGGCTGCTCTGTTTTCCTCTTAGAACCAAAGGGAAGCACGGAGGTCTGTCTCTCAGGAGCCCTCATTTCACAGGGCTGTAGGGTTTGCAACTGGCACTGTTACTTGTCACCTCTAGGAGTCCCTCCTACTAAAATTTTGGGTAGCCAGTGTTCCTCTGCCCTTTCTCTTCTCCAGGCACTGCATGTCTAAGGAAGCACTCCTATTTTCTTGGTGGTCAGTCTCAGAAGCCAACTTTCCACGTGTTTCTGGTGGCCTGAATTTCTCAAGTCGTAGCACAGTTCTTTTCCCAGAGCTTTGCTGTCCAGCAGAGTTCCCAGAAATCTCCTGGTTCTGTGCTTCAGAATGGCCAGCACTGCCCCTCTGCCTTTCCTCCCTGGATATACAGCCTCCCCGTTGACTTATCCTTGAATGGCTAGCCATCTTCCTCGGACTCTGATTTGTTGTCTTTCCTTCCCAGTTTCCAGGACAGCATTCCTTTCCCTGGGCTCATCCTCTCTTGGAAGAGAAAAGGAAGTATCTTTATCAAGAAAGTGCTGCATGAAGAGCACAGGCCTTGGCATCAAGAAGACCTGGGTGAGAATCCTGACTTGGCGAGGTATCTCAGCGCTCTGACTCAGTTTCCTTATCTGTAATATGAGGCTAATAATGCTCACCTCATAAAGCTGTAGGAAGGACAAAAATGAAGTGTGCAGTCACAACACCTGTCCATTATAGGCCTGTAATAAAATCATGGTATTTATCATTGCAATGATATTAGTAGGTCATATCAGTATGACCACTTATGGAAACATTGAGAAATGCAGTCTTTTTCCAGGTTATGGCATCTCCAATTGAGAGATTTTTGCCCCAGGAGACCACCATCCATCCAGAAGATCTGTGTCCCCTAGAAGCCCATCTCAGATTGCTCCTTAGGGAGTCCTAAGCCACCACACCAGAAGCTCGTAGCCCTCTATCCCTCCACCTGCCCATGGTGACCCTGCCCAGGATAGGGCTCAGTAGCAGGCTCTGGCCAGCTCTACATCTGGGCCATGCAACTCGGATCTCTGTCTGCCTGTCACATCTGGAAGATTCACTCCAGTGGAGAACCTGCATGTTATAACTTTCTTCCCTTCCCTCCTCCTCTGTTTTCTTGGCTTTCTTTCTTTCTTTTTTTTTTTTTTTTAAGATTTTATTTATTTATTTGACAGAGAGAGNTTCCCTCCTCCTCTGTTTTCTTGGCTTTCTTTCTTTCTTTCTTTTTTTTTTAAGATTTTATTTATTTATTTGACAGAGAGAGAGATTACAAGTAGGCAGAGAGGCAGGCAGAGAGAGAGGAGGAAGCAGGCTTCCCGCCGAGCAGGGAGCCCGATGTGGGCCTCGATCCCAGGACCCTGAGATCACGACCTGAGCCGAAGGCAGAGGCTTTAACCCACTGAGCCACCCAGGCTCCCTTTCCTTGGCTTTCTGACAGTGAGTCCTGCCACCCCAACTCCAGTATTGGGGCAAAAGTAGGCAGAAGAAGCTTTAAGCAAGGACATAAAAAATACTCAGAGGACAGACGTATTCAACAAGGTCTCCACCAAAAACAACACTTCATGTCTGCATCCCTGAGGTTGCCTGGCCTTGTCCGGGCACAAGGAAATGGAAAGACAAGAAGCAAAGTGACTGCAGAGAACCTGAAATTCTGTGCACTTCTCATTCCTTTAGCAACACTGCTTGGGAGCGGGGCAGGGGGTCAGGGGATCGGGGGAGGTTGATTGGAATAAGTGTGTATTCTGCCTTTGGAAGTGGCAGGCCTCCTGAGGGTGAGTGTCCACATGGAGAGCTGTGATGTCTGGTGTCCTGCAGGGTCCTGCAGTAATTACCAAAATTGCTGAAGAGCTCTCTCCTTTAGCTGTCTTCCAGCCCATGTTTTCTGGGTCTGAGCCGGCCTCTTGATTCTGGAATGACGGTGACAGTTCAGGACCCTCTCCCTTATACCATGCTCTCTTATTTCCCTGGAGAGAAAACCAGGGCCAAATAGAGACTTACAGCCTGGCTCACCCAAGAACATGGTCTGAAACTGAATACAGAAGAGACTGTTAGATAAAGAAGGACAGCATTAATTTAATGGTCTTCATGGGCTTTGGTTGTATATATATATTTTTTAATTTTATTTTTATTCTTTGCCCAAGGGGTACAGGTCTGTGAATCATCAGGCTTACATCTTTCACAGCATTCAAAAAAGCACAAACCCTCCCCAATGTCCATAACCCATCCACCCGTTGTATATTTTTATTTTAACAATACATTAAGACGTGTGTCCTGAAGCCCACATCTAAATTTATCCACTGCTTTAAATTTTTTAGTGAAATAAATAAATTCACAGCTTGTTAAAATTTCTGTCTATCTTTTGCTTTTATAAATGAATCCCACATAATTTATGTGCTTCTCTATTCAATAAACGTATATGGAGATGCTACCTTGTGCTATATAATGTTCTAAATGCAGGGAGGTTCAGAGACAAAAAACGGACAGAGTCATGCAGGGAGGCAAGTAACAGAAAGCATGGGAACTCTACTTGAGGGCCCTTCTGAGGGTCAAACTGGGCAGGGAGAGCTAGGGAAGTCTGAAAGCCATCTCAGAGCACCAGTGTGATGATTAATCTTAGAGGTCAACTTGGCTAGGCAATGATACCCAGATATTTAGTCAAACGTGTCTAGATGTTGCTCCCACAGTATTTTTGAGGTGAGATTAACATTTTTTAAAAGATTTTTTTNCCCAGGCACCCAAGATTTTATTTAACTGTCTCAGAGAGAGAGCATAAGCAAGGGGAGCAGCAGGCTCCCTGCTGAACAAGGAGCCTGCTGCGGGACTCGATTCCAGGACCCTGGGATCATGACCTGACTGAAGACAGACGCTTATCCCACTGAGCCTCCCAGGCATCCCAGGTGATAGTAACACTTAAATGAGTAGAATTTTCATAAAGCAGATTACCTTTCATAATGTGGATGGGCCTCATCCAATTGGTTGGAAATTTAAGAAAGACTACTTCCCTCATAGGAATTCGACCAGAAGACTGCCTTTGGAGAACTACAACTCTTCCCTGGATCTCTAGCCTGCCTACCTACCCTACAAAGTTTTGATCTACCAATTGCATGAGTCTATCCTATAAAATCTTTTCATCTCTCTCTCAGTCTCTCTCTCTCTTTACACACACACACACACACACACACACACACACACACACACACACACACGCACGCACACCCCTACTGATTCTGTTTCTCTGGAGAACCCTGACTTCTTCAACCTGCCATGGGCCAGGAGTCATGTTAGGCACTCCACGCATATTGCCAGCAAATGCAGGAGAAACTGAGGCTTGTGAAGGCTGGTTTCTTGTGACTCAGCTCAGAGTCAGTGAGGGTTTGAACCCAGGCTGTGCGCACTGATCGGACAGGACCACCCAGCTAAGGCACGGAGAGCATTCATATGCATTAGCGTTTCTATCCCACTTCCTCCCACAACTTCTTCATTGGTTCTGCTGTTTCAAAAACCACTCTGTGTGTACACTTTCTTATATATATAAACAAATGTAAAATCAAAGAACAGCCTGCTTAGTAGCCCATAGGAGAATGATGACTGACCAAGGCTTCCATGCTATTGTCTCAACATGAATTGTCCCCTGACACCTGATCAGGTCTATTCTGAAACTGCTTTCCTCATGGCTGGATGCAGTAGCCTGAAACAGAATTCTGACAAAAACAGAGGTTGCCTCTTTTCCAGTGACTCTGAAGACTAAACTGATATGAAGTACTTCTCCAAAGCAAAGAGATTTCCCCAAGCATTTGCTGAGGCCATCACATCCGACATGCCCTCATTCAATCTGGCTACTTAGGGGAAATAGAACCAATTTCCCTTTTAAGCCGGCAGCTATTTCTCCTGTCCTGAATCCTGCCCAAAGTGGGTGCAGATGGTAGCCAGTGAATGCGGCAAACATACAATATTCCCGAGTGACACTAATAGTTTTTACAATTCCAGGACACTTACCATAGAAACTTCTAAGAAGGTGGGTGCCCAGTCACAGATTCCTGAAGCAAGTGCATGGATGTCATTTCACAGACATCACAAATTGAACGTTTTAAATGTTGGCTACATCCCTGCCAAGCTGTGGCGCCCGGGGACTCCTGGCCCCCGTGAATGGTTCCTCCATCCATCCAGCTGCTAAAACCAGACACGGGATATTTTCTTGGTCTTGCCTCTCCTTACATATCATGGACAGTCCAGGTTCTACACATCCCAGGTCCTAAATGTAAAGTAGCTGGCATCCATCTCCTGGTCTTTGCTGCACCCCACAGTCCTATCTGGCCGCATCTCCCCGGGACCAGGGCAGTAGCCTCTTTCTTAACTGGAGACATTTCTTCCTCTCCTCTAATTTCTTCTCTAAACTACATCAAGAAGGGCCTTTAAAAATGAATGCCTAACTGGGTTACCCACCCACTTAACATGACTTCACAGATTCCAGTTTTTCTCAAGATATTATAGGAGCCGCGTGGCCTGCCTGCCTCCAAATTTGCCCCTCCCCTTATCAGGCTCCACCCATACCTTCTGTTCAACTTCTGGCTGTTCTTTGAAAATGCCATGCTCTTGCCTTCTTTGAGGCTTTCCCACATACTCTCTCTTCTCGAAAGCTCCTCTTCCCAAAGTTCCCTCTGCTTGAGTCCATTCACCCTCCTCCATTTCTCCACAAAAGGATTCTCTTTGCCCTTTGGAGGAAAGTAAGTCCCCTGTGGTCCTCATGGCACTTTGTTTCTCCTTTGTAGAAGTTTCAAAATTTCTGATTACATATGTGTGTGCATTTTTGTTTTACCACTATAGACTCAGTCGCAAAGGAGATCTGCAAAATATTACAGGACATTATATATACTGTGCTGCAAACTATAGACACTCAGGTGTCTTGTCAGGTGTGCCTGACACCTGTGCAATATATCCAGCACTCTACGGGCTGGGCCATGAACAGTGAGGAGCAACACTGCTAATGTTCCCCGGTTTCACTTTGATGCCCATGAAATCAAATCACATTGTTCCAAGTCACCTGCTCATGAAGTCTATTTCCACATTGTAATGCTCTCATCTGTATCATTTTGAAAACCACATTAATGTTCTGGCTCATTAATTCTGTGCACCCACTTTTACCTCAGAGCCATTAATGAAGAGAGGGTGGAATGGCTAATAAAGCCAGAGAATGAACTTAATTATTCGTAGAAATAACAACTGATGGTAAAATTAAAGCCCGAGGCATAGATATGTGTTGTTTCATGCATTTCACCAGTCCTGAGTTAGTACTGACTTTGTCACAGCACAGGGTCAGGTGCTGTGGGCCACAGAGGGGGATCAGTGAGACAGGAGCCCGCGATGCACAGCAGCGGATGGACACTGAGCACACATACATGGGGATTAGGGAGAAGCAGTTGTGGAGTGGCCACAGTGGGCCCAAAGTGTGTGGGCCAGAATCGCTAGGCAGAGTAGAGCACCAAGCCCACAGCCTAGCCCACTTTCATGCTGTCCCAGCGTCACAGTGGAGGGTGGAAAGCCTTCCTGGGCACCACAGTTTCTTTCTGGCAAGGTTTCTGCTCTGTGGCTCTGTATTCTAACAATGTGCATGCTCTAATATTTCTCTGGCTCCTTTGATTAGTGTAAATCTTTACCCTCAGGTAAAGGTAAGAAATATAATACTAACATAATACTTTAGAATTGTAAACAGGAAAGAAAACATGAGGGTTGTAGAGCAGAAAGTTTACAAAGTCCGACACGCCTGCACCAAACTCCACTGGACGTAGACAAACATGCTCAGCATCTCCCTTCAGTATCGTGTCACCTCAAGCTGCTCACTTGGTCTTCGCTCTGCCTGTCACCAAGCCCATTATTATGTCCCTGAGGCAGAAGGGCAGACTTCCACTGTGTTTACTGGTAGGTCTTTAGAGTGACAAGGTAACAGGGGATGCAGTTTCAAAATCTATATTCAAAATGAAATTTTAAATGGGGCAGAGGGTACTGCTCTACACCGGAAGTCAACCACCCATGAGATCTTACACCCCAAGTTCTCTACTCCTTTAGTCAATACTGATCAAATGTCTTTTACATGGCTGGCCTCATGCCAGAAGAATAAGGCAGCACCTGTGCCCTTGGGGAGGGATTACGCCAAGCCACAAATGACAATACTTCCTAGAGAATGTGATAGTGAGCTCCAGCAATGTGCTCTGTGAGCCCTGGGGACCTGGCATCTCCACCCACAGGGCTTCTGAAGCCAAAAACCTAGCGTTCTCCCCTGACTCCTGTCTTTCTCTTATGCAGTGTCCTATTGGATCTACCCTGAAATATCTCTTGAACCTGCTCATTTCTCTCCACTGCCACCGCCACCATTGTGTCTTCCTGCATCACCTCTTCTCTGATCTATTCCAGTTCTGCTGCTTGTCCAGTCATGGGACAGCCAGAATGAGCTTTCAAAAATGGTGCTATGGGAAGTCATTCCCAAGCTTTACTCCCTGCAATGGGTGACCTTCTCACTCCCCTAACCCCAACACCTCGCCCAACCCCGACATACAAAAGTGCTCTCTAGTGTTTGTTGAATGAATGACTGAAGGAATCCAGTTGTAGTTATTATGTGGTTATTTTCTGACTCTGAAAACAAAAGACTCAGTGGTTCCTACCACCACTTTCTGAGACAAAACCCCATAAGAATGGTAAAATAAACCTCATTCTACGTGGACAGTATCACTGGCAGCTGTACTTTCCAGTGGGGGAAACTCGAGTGCCTGATTAGAAAATCTTTCCATATGTGATTATCTCATTATCCATATGGGATTTATTGCATTGTCTCATTTCAAGGAATGGTCTTCAAGAGTTTCCATATCCTTCGCTTCTTAAGAAATTGTGCATGATGGCCTCTGCCATTGAGCACATCACTTTCTCATTGTGAGTCTGCAGGCCACTTGCACAATTTTTGCCCAATGCATTTATCATTACTATTTATTTAATACTCTTGTTTTAATCATTCTCACCTAAAAAATCTTAACTATCTTCTTCCTTTTGACTAATTCTAAGTATTTACATCCATGAAATACTGGGCAAGTTATGTCTGTTAATTTATAATACACATTAAAACAAAAACATAACTATTAATATAAAAAATGTTTAGTCCTACACCACCCACATTCATCTGGTCTACCAGCAGTGATCCACATGCCACACTTTGGGAAGCACTGCTATAAGGAATTTATGAAAATTGCAACTGAAATGCAGAGACTTCTAATGTTTTCCAGGTATTCAAATGCTGGGTAGGAGAAAGGAGGAGGTAACTTGCCATGTTTCTAATATAAGAACATCATTAGGAAAAATGAAAAAGTGTGCATAATTTCCATCTGTAAAACCTTGCAGATACTTGTCATCATGGCTGTGGGCTGCTCAGGGCTGTTTATGGGGACGATCAGCCACACAGGAAGGATTTTATGCCAGTCTCATCAGATTTCTTGGCTTATAGTCTGGCTTTTACCTGCCCAAATAAAGACTCACAAAAATTAGGGAAGGTCAGAAAGTAATGTGCAGACCACTAAACTTAAGTCCCTCAAGTACCTTTTCCTGGGTGTGAGTCTGTGTAAAGACACAGTGTGCATCTTCCTGTGAGTTGGCCTGGGGACCAGCTTCATGCATGATCATGCAGAAGGGGCAGTCTGTGTGGGTTTTTTACTTGACTCTCTGCTTTGGAATTTGAGACACCAGTCAGCTGTACCGTGGGAAGGAAGAAGCCTTTCCTGGGAGGAGCAGATGCTGTTTCCAGAACAACCTCTTACACTCTCCCTAGCTGGGCTGCTCCAAGGAAAGTTTGAAGCAATTTACTTGGAAACTCTCAGAATTGTCTCTGTGGATGATGCTATTTCATATTGCAGTCACTGGATGCTATACATTTATTAATAACATTTATAAGGTTATATTTATAAGTTCTTCTTGCATTTATAAGTTCTGTGTCTGGGATTCCACTTTGCTTGAAGTGTTTATGTTTTAATTAGTAAGTGATTTATGTTTATACTTTAAGTCATAAAAGAAGTGTTTATACTTTAAACCATACTTAAAGTAATCCTTTAAGTTATTAAGTTCAAGATATGCTGATTTAGCAGGCAAATTAAAAGCAGATAGACATATGATTAAAAATGATGTCATTATTTCACTGAAATCATGGTAAAGAAAGTAACTGGAAAGTCGACAGTCTTTGAAGGCTAAGAAGAGTTAGCACAGAGTCAAAGTCTTACAACTCAAAAAATTCAGGCCTGCTGTGCCTATCCTTGGGCTCTGAGATGCTGGGGATAATGCATCTACCCACAAATTATTTTTTTAAAGATGTCATTTATTTGTCAGAAAGGAAGAGAGAGTACAAGCTGGGGGAGCAGCAGGCAGAGCAGGCAGAGGGAAAAGCAGGCTCCCCACTGACCAGGGAGACTGATGTGGGACTCGATTCCAGGACCCTGGGATCATGACCCAAACCGAAGGCAGACACTTAACCAGCTGAGCCACCCAGGTGTCTCTACCTACAAACTGTTTATTGCTACCCATGCTTAATGTCTAGTCACCTGCCTTAAGCAGGAAAACAGAGTGGATCTGGTGGCAGAAAGTTGCTTCCAATTGCTTTTGTTTTCTTGCTGAATTAAGAAAATAATAAAAAAACCCCAAACTTACACCAAATAAACATCAAAATGTTAACAGTATGTGTCTTAGGATAGAAAGTACTCCCAACTCTTTAAAATGGAAGTTTCCCACCTTTAAAGAGGAGCAAAGATTAGACTAATATAACATAAGCCTTAATTTCTCTATTAAAAGCTTAGTAGAGGAGGGAAAAATTGAATGGGTGCTAGCTGACTTTTCTCTTAGGACCAATTTACTTATAGGTGAAATTTCAATTGCTGGTTCATTATTATTAATAAGCAACCATGCCTGGGAGGACAGGGCCTATTAATAAAACATATAACTTTATTCTTAGTTCAAAATGAATAAATAAAATTAACCTTCAGGTAAAAAGATGTAATTAGCTGAGAATGAGGAGGCGACAGGAGTGAGGACGGTGGAGGAGAGAGGACAAGGTGTGACTAACTGACATTTTGGAGAATGGTGATTGACTGTAGGACGATTTAGGAATGCCAGGCAGAGCTCAGAATCCACTGATTCCTGTGGTCAGGAATTTAAAGTAGAAGCAGTCAGCATGGTGGTGCATTTCCCTCCATCCCTATTCAGCTGCTCAGGAGCTGGGGGGAGGTACAGAGGACAACTGGGGGTTCACCAGGGTGGGGTTTGCCAGGTGAGTATGGTTAAGGAAGCAAAGGTCAAAGGACTAAAAATAAATGCAAAAAACCAAATATATTAAGGAAATCCCAGCTAAATAAGGATGAAGTCAGGACAAAAGGTGACCTTAACAATGAAAATGTGGAACCCACTAGATCCCAGGGAAGAATTATTAGAGAGAGGGCACTTGAAGATAGGAAGTGGTGGTCAGAGACTGGGATGGCTGAGGTCAAGAATGTGGGAACTTGACCTTGTTGAGGATGCCAAGGGCTAGAGAAGGGCCACGGACTGAAGATTAATGGAAAGCAAAGAAATGAGAAACTAGGATTTTGGGTCACTGCAGAGATGCTGAGGTCACCAAAGAGAAGTGGAAGGGTCACAGGAACAGAGATTGAGAGTCAGAGGTCTAGGTAATGAAATATTCTATGAATAAGGGGGACTGGCTACAAGGCTGACAGATATCCAGAACAAGGTCAAGTGGTACATAGTACATTCAGATGGCAAACGCCTCAAAGGAGTAAGGTTCTGGTCTGGAGTAGTCCCAGTTACAATGGGGAAGAGAAGAAACAGTCACCATCTGAAAGGCTTTGGGGCAGTGGTGTCCTTGGAGGAGAGGCATGCTTCAGAGCAAGACAGCAATGGAAACTCTCGGAGAAGAGGCTGAGGGTAGGGGTTCTCTGCTGCTGATGGTGATAAGCTCTGGGGTAAGAAGAGAAAGGTTTGGGGGAGATGAAGTGGTAGAGGTGGAGTCAGAGCAGAGGCTGACCTGACTGCATAGGGAAAGAGCCCAGGGATGGAGAGGTTTGGCCTTGAGGGCATGAGGGGGGGTCAAGGGTGATGAGTGGCTTGATGGAAGGCCCTGGAGACCTCTTAGGGAACAGTGGATAAGGGATTATAATTTCAGCATGCCTCTTGATACTGGTCTCTTAGTGGGCAGAGTTAAGAGAGCAGTGGCCTGGTCTTTCACGAGGTATAGGATATTTCTTCAACCACCCTCAGCCATTACAGAGAGCTGTACTTCCACGCTGGAGCACTGACCCTTCCATTAGGTGACAATTCATTTTGGAAGGTTAATTAATTCAACACATACTTACTGAAACTGTTGTGTGCTGTGCACTGTTCTAGGAACATGGACTATGTCAGTGAACAAAAGAGACAAAGATCCCTGCTCCAAGGGCACTTACACTTATCGTATTAAATAATGAATAAGTAATTATATAGTATAACAGAAAGTGGTAAGTGCTATGGAAAAAAAAAGCTAGATCAGGGCAAGGGGAAATCTCGAGTGCTGGTGGAGGGGCCCCACCATATTAAATAGGGGGGCCAGTGTGAGAAGGTGATATTTGAGCAAAGACTTGAAGGTAATACATAGAAGAGCATGGCAGGGAAAGGGAAGAGCCAGAGCAAAGGTCCTAGAGTAGGAAGATTGCCCTTCATACTGGAAAAACAGTATGATGAGAGGGTGGCTAGAGATAAGTGAGTGAAGCGGAAAAAAGTAGGATGTAGTAAAAATAATTAGTACTAAATTTCATTAAATAGATGGGAACCATTCCGAGGGAAAGACTCCATATCCATATAGACAGCAACACATCACACAAAAACAGTCTGAGTTGGAAGCTAGGGCTAGGGTGAGATTTGAATTCAGTTCTCCTCATTCACCATGGGACAATGAACAAGCCACTTCACCTCTCTGAATTTTGAGTTTCTTCTCTGGACGTAAGAAGTTGGAGCAGAGATCTAACTTTGCACTAGGTTCTACAACCCAAACCTCAAGGGAAAAGGGACACAAATTCTGAGGACAACTGATTGCAAAGGTTTGTCTTTATAGGTCACTAGAAGCTTGTTAAAGCTTAGACAGAACAATCATCATACAGTTTGCCATTGGCTGCAAGAGTTATACTTCATAACCTAATATTCTCAACTAACATTTATTCAGAGTCCCATAGAGGGCATCCCTGCACTTAGAAATGGGGAAAAGTCTACCACTCAGCAATAGGACAGTTGTCATCTATTGGGCCATGATGACTAGCACCATCAGAATGTAAGCCAGATGATTCACAGACTGTACCCCTGGGGCAAAGAATTTAAAAAAAAATTAATTAATTAATTTTAGAAGAAGAAAAGAAAAAAATAAAAAAATAAAAAATAAAAAAAGAATGAATAACAAGACACTTGGGAAGTTTTTAATAAGTTTTCAGTTTTTCAACATTTCTTCAGTCATGTGATAGGGGTTTACATCATGAACAGTTAATACCAGCTCCTGAATGCCTGCTTTTTAAGTCTTTCTGGGAACTATACATATATTATTTCACTTACTCCTCAAAATAATTCTATTAGTGATGAGCTATCTTCATTTTACAAATAAGAAAACAGAGGCCCAAAGAGCAGAGCCTGAGATAGGGAGTCCTGTGCACATGATTTATTGCAGGAGTATTCTCAAAAGAAGGGGAGAAAGGAAACAGATTAGGAAAGGGGAAGGAGGCAAGCAGAGATGTAGTCTCAGTGGAGTCTCCTTCAACTTGACCCCATGGGACCTCTGGCAACTTGGATTATACTGCAGAGCTGGTCCTGCTCTGAAAAGAGGATAGCCTATTGCACCCTTGTATTAGTCATGTCTGTGGGAAGCCACTGCACCCCCAACAAGGGGGTTATAATTTCTAGGGAGAAAATTCGGATACAGGAGCAATTATGAGCCATCAGCAGTCAACACTTGGAACCACTGGGCTTTGGGAATACTGGACTGGCAAGGGAGATCTTGGTAGGGTACTGTAGCAAACACCAACACGCATCTTATCCAAGGATACTGCTGGTAGATATCAGAGAAAGGATTTTTGTCCAAGTCTGTTTGCCTATCATTCCTTAGGTTCTCAGGGAACTCAAGAGAGAGAGATTTGTATTTGTCATCAATGTTCACATTCATAAATACAATAAAATCAATAAACTAGGAAAAGAAGTAATAAGGAAAAGAGATGAAAGGATCAGGAACAGAATGTAAACAGAATGAGGCTGGCCTCTTTGGGTCATCTGCTCTAACACTATGGCCAATTTCAGGCCAGTCTCAATACTTGGATGTATCCCCAAATACAAATCCAATTTCTATCAAACACTAGAGAATAATGTAGATTTTATTGAGAATTTTATACGGAAATGGAGGTGTGAATTATGTTGCACATCATGCTGAGAAACTTCCTTTCAAAAACTACCCTAAAAACATCTCTGCTTTGGTCCGAAGTATCTCTTTTCTGGTCCATCTAGGCTGACCCTGGCCTGCCTCAGAACCATCCACTATTTTACAAGCACATCCTTGGAATGGGGGTGCAGGGGCCATGGTGGTGTTTAGCTTATCTCCTGCACAAATACACTGACCAGAACAGGTATTTTATTTTATTTTATTTTATTTTTCAGAACAGATATTTTAATACTTTCATCAGACATCAAAATTTCCTCCAAGTTTCCTGGAAAACAGAGCCAAGAAAATTAAGGGGGGAAAAAAAAGGAAATTGGGTAAACTAGATAATTTTCCATTGTACAAAGAAGGAAGCTCACTAGTTCCTCACAGGAGGTAGCATTCTCTGGCACCTAATTCTAAATTAAATTTCTCATGTGGTGTTTATTTCTCATGTGGGAAATCAAGTAATATACAGGTCTTCAAATATTTTGTAGAGAATGTGTCCCCACTAATGTCTATGTCAGTGGGCTCTTTCTTCCTTTCCCAGTCCTTATGTCAATCTGTAATTAATGACTTTAGATACCTGTTCATTCGTTTACTTGTTAATTGCCTCCTCCCCGAGAACTCTAGGAGGGTGGGGCCTGGTCTGGGTGGCTCCCCACTGCATGCCCAGCCCTCCCACGGGGTCAAGTAAACAAACTGCCAGCTACTTCTTGAATAAATAGAACAACGGATCAAGCATTAAGGGGATGTGGTCTAGCAGAAAAGGCATTAGGAACCAAAAGCAACAGGGTCAGAACAGTCTAGCATAACAATCAAAACCAAATAGTTTGTGACGGAGAATATTTCTAATTAGTAACTCATACTACTCAAACTTTAGGCTTAAAAACTGTGTTATACAATGAAGTACACATACATACACATATACCTGGCATCCAAAGGAAACAGTTTTGAACAAGGAAACCAATACTACCTTTTGTTTTGTTTTAGATTTTCTTTTTTCCATGCAGTACTACTTCCTATTTTCCTGACAATGTTTAAGTTGGTGCCCTGTATCCTGCAAAGACGCTAGCAGGGATGAAGGAGCCGGGTCACATAAGGGCTAAAATGTAATCCAGGCCCACCTTTTCAAATATCAGAAACCTGTATTTCAGGTTTATATTTAGCAATGGTATTTGGTTATGGATTAAGCCTCGTCAAAAGCAAATTTTCAGGAAGATTTATGAAGAAGTAAGTTCCTATGGTTGCTTTAGGTTTTAAATATTTCTAATCTTTAAACACTAATACCTATTCATCATCACAATAAATGCTTTCCATATTATTCTAGACAACTCAAGCTCATGGACAATGGAGTTGACATGTTTTTGTATCTATGAGTTTGACATTACTGGGTAAATAACCCTGAAGGAAATTTTGCCAATGCACTGAGTTCTGCCTCAGACACAAGGAAGTGTTTTTAAGATTCCACTGTCAGGAAAAACTAGGTCTCAGCATTAGGATCATGCTTTAGGCAACAAAAAAAACTGAATGTAGAAGAGATGCTAAAAAGACACACACCCCTCTTTTAAAATACTTTTTAAGACTAATAATACGTACTTGGTTAGTTTTCCCTAGTAGATATTTCATGGTGTTGAAATTACTAAATTTGTTATGAAAATATCTTGTGTCATTCCCAAGAGAATTGGCAGGGCCTGAGATTCTGAAACACAATGATTAGCAGTTCTTGTTGTTTAATATGACCAAGGCCATAGGGTATTTGTAAATAATTTTTAACTGCAATTGTCAGTGGTTCTTTTGGTGATAAAACTGGTAATTCCATTAATAAGAATGTTAAATCATATTGGGAGATCGAACCTATCCACTGAGGTCCAATTTCTCATTCTACATAAACATATAGAGTGCCACCAATAGACATGGGTGTTGCTGCCAACACAGATCATGAATGGATGGACAGAACCACAGAATCTTGTTCAACTCTCAGGCACTAAGTCTATCAAGTTTTTTTGGATACACTTCATGGATACATGCATGATTTCATTCAATACTCTCAAAAGAGAGGTCTTGTCCCTAGTTTACAGATAAGGAAACTAAGGCATATAACAGTTTGTTATAATCACGTGTTTGCAGGTCCACTTCCCCTTCTAGTATTTTGGGTTCTTCAAAACTCAAAATGTTTTGTTTCTCTTTGTATTCTCCAACTCAGCTAGTTCACTTTTATTCAACCTACATATATTTCCTGAGCTCCTCCACTGTGCCAGAAGTTCCCCCCACCAGCCCCCACTGGCATACAGGAAACATTAGTTGACGTGTTCTAACCTCCAGCATTAAATCGATCCTTAGATGTATGTCTTATTAAGTAACATACATTCCTGCAATTGGAAGAAATTTGTCAGATAAAATTGTCTCCAGGAACTTGGCAGTGTTTCAGATCTAGCAGCCAGGCTGATAATGACAATGACTCAAAACATCTGCAAGGAATCACAATGTCATCAACAGGGGGCCTCTCTGCACCAAGGCCTCAACAACACGGAGGCAGCATAGGATTTTGACAGGTGACCAGACTTCAGGAACGTCCCTGGATTTGTTATAGGATGAACATCAAATGCTAAAATGGAACTCAGAAAGGTAAAGAATTCTAGGAGGAAAAAAAATGAATGATGTCAAATAATAAAGAGAGGCCCTGAAAATTAGTGAAAAGAGCCCAGGCTGCAGAGATCTAAGAGACAAACCTGAATGTGAGAAGAAAGGCAGATGTTCTAAGTAAGGATACAGCCCAGATAAAGAAGTCCACTGTATCTAGCAAAACGTTTGTGTAGTTTTAAAAATATGTATGTACGTTTTGATCCCAAAGACTCTTTCTTTCTATCTTTAACCCTGGGCCAATTTCAAATGGAGACAGTAATTCTGGTCACATTTGGTGAAGGAAAAAAGATTTCTCTGAAGCCAGAAAAGTCATACCATATGTCAAGTTTTACCTTAGAGTAAAATTCTAGGGCACTTACAGATCCTTGGAATAAAAATGTAAGACAAAAAAACTGGGTGCCTCGACACATGCTGAAGAAATGAGAAATAATGTCCAAAATATACATTGCTGTGTAAATAGAAAAGATAACTGAAAATCCAGCCCCACCGGGTCCCACAGATGTTGGCAGTCCTTTTCAGAAATGTGGCTCTTTTTCTGGGTGATAGGGGAGGCCATCAGAGGGTTCTGAATGAAGAAGAATGCTGTATTACACATTCTCTTAGCATCTCCAGTGGATACTGTTGGAGCCACACCCAGGGTCCCTCACAACTTGGTGCACTTATTCTCTCTGAAAAACTACCCTTGGCCTTACAGAAGGCCCCCTTGCCTAGGAGACATACCCATCAACCCCAGGTCAAACCGTGGTTAATGTCTGAGGAGCACAGGGCATGGGAGATTATGAAAGACCAGCCTTGCCTTAAGGTGGGGTAATTCTGGGGTACAAGTCAAGCTCCAGAGCTCCCATGGGATCAGGCTAAAGCTCAGTTCAGCTGAGACCTCACCTTCCCTGCCTTGGCCTGATTTGGATACTTCTCCTATGAGCCCAATAAATCATGGGCATCCAAACCCCTGTCTCAGGCTCTGCTTCTAGAGAATCCACCCTAAGCAGCATTATGATCCTTCTCCATCACCTGTGTTACAGCTGTAATTTCTCACTTTCTTCTGCCATTGATTTTTTTTTTAAGATTTTATTTATTTTTGTGAGAGAGAGGGCACAAGTGGGGTGGCGTGAGGTGGGGTGGGGCAGAGGGAGAGGCAGACATGATCCCAGGATCCTGGGATCATGACCTGAGCCGAAGGCAGACACTTAACCAACTGAGCCACCCAGGTGCCCATCCTCTGCCATTTTTTTGTCTAACTCCTGCCTCCCCACAAGATGTGAGCTCCTGCTCTCACCTCTGTATCACCACCAGCCACAGGGATCTGCATCCCTAAATACTTTAAACAAATCTTGTAGAACTCTTTCAGCCACTGACATTAATGTTCATTACAAAAGTGTCATGTTGAAGTTAATCAAAAGTGACACAGTGTTTCTGTGATGGTCATGTTCATTTGAAAATATAATCAACTGCCAAGTTACTGGCCATTTAAAAGTTACCTATTAATTGCCATGAAACCAAATGTCACCTGCATCCTCCAGGAGAATGGGTGATAAAAGGTTGTTCACCTAACTACATTTGGCAAATTAGCTGCTTACTTTTGGTTACTAAACACTGCAAATCTCGAGGGGGAAAGACTCATTAAAAATCTGGGTTGAGTGCTCCACAAAGCTTAGTATATGAAAACTTTAGGGCCTAAGCATTCTGTAGACATTGAGCTTGTTTTCATTCAGCAGTCAACACTAATGTACGGTGAATCAGTGGACCATTTCTACCAAGGGCCTCCTGCTCTCTCTGTGTAATTTCTTTATTTTTCATACCATTTTTCAAAAGTGGGGAGGGAGGATAAGCAACTCAGCATAAAACATCATGATGGAAGTGCAAAAATGCTACCATTGGAACATAAAAGAGGCTAGGGTCCTAGGGGATGTACATGAGGATTCTGATAACATTGTTACAAAACCAAAACAGAGTTCAGTAAGACACAATGGTACGTTATGAAGTACTTTCTTCCCTAATAGCTTTCTTTGACAAGATGATGGAGCTACCCACTTGCAGATTAGAGTATCAAACTCAAATTCAATAACCTGATCAAGGCTGGGGTTGGAACTGATTTCTTCGTGATCTCTAGAAGTCCTGTCCCCAGGCAGCATTTGGTCAGGCTTGTGCCAAACTTTGGAGTAGACTATTAATGTCAACACAAACATATGGCATTGAGGCACCATAATCCCAGGCAGAACATAGTGTCCATGGTTATTTTTACTATACAAAAGAGACAAGATGCATTAATCAGGGAGGGGCTGGACACTCACTTTGCATAGTCCCAAGGTCACCTAAAGGCAGACAAAACAGATGGCCATGGGAGACACCAGCCAAACTCCACAGCACAGACACTCCAACAACGACAGTTCTCATCACCCACTTTTAAACATAATGTCTCAAACTGAGATGCTATCTATTCAGTGACTTCATACCAATATCCTTATGCAGGCAACATCTCTGGTGTCAGTCACACAGGTCTGATATATACCAATGCACAAAATAGCACTAGTTTTCATATCTCTTTTTATACTTGAGGACTATGATAGACATTGCTAAGTTCAGGGATGCACTGTATGCCACCCCAGGTCTCACTTCAAAGGCATCAATTGGTACTAGCCCTTATCAATAGTAACATGGTACCCAGACTGAGCCTAGGACTACATCCAGAAGATGAAGGCTAACAGTTCTAACCACACAGTGAACTCATCTCTAAGAGGTCCTGCTGAGATGAGGGATGGAAACCCTTTTCATTAACAAATGAAGGTTACTTTTATGGGTCTGTAAGTCATTTACCTTGCCCAGGACCTAGGACATAGGGGCAAAAGGGGCTCCACAGACCTTGAGGAATAACTGAGCTCCCAGGCAAACACAAAAGAAGGGAAAGCAGGACACTGTATTAAAAGGTGATGACCAGTATTGACCATGTGGAGAAAAGGTACAAAAGCCTGGAAGTTTTGGTCTAAAGAAATCACAAAGGAAGAGGTCACAAGGTGTAAATGGTAAATAATGAAGTTTGACCTAGAAATTAAATAGTCTCAAGGTTTATAGGTTTTATTCTTTCCATTTCAATATGTTTTATGCAGCTCTCCATTTTATTTTATTATATATATTTTTAAGATTTATTTATTTACTTGTGAGATAGAGCCTGTATGGAGGAGGGGCAGAGAAACCCAAGCAGACTTGACACTAAGAGTGAAGCCTGATATGGGTCTTGATCCTTAGACTTCGAGATCACAACCTGAGCCAAGAGTGGGAGGCTCACCCGACCATACGACCCAGGCGTCCCCAGATCTCCATTTTAAAAGGCTAGCTTCACCCAATGACCCTGCAATTGCACTACTGGGTATTTACCCCAAAGACACAGATGTAGTGAAAAGAAGGGCCACATGTACCCCAATGTTCATAGCAGCAATGTCCACAATCGCCAAACTGTGGAAAGAGCCAAGATGCCCTTCAACAGACAAATGGATAAAGAAGATGTGGTCCATATACACAGTGGAATATTAATCAGTCATCAGAAAGGATGAATACCCAAATTTTGTATCAACATAGACAGGCCTGGAGGAGATTATGCTGAGGGAAATAAGTTAAGCAGGAAAGTCAATTATCATATGGTTTCACTTACTTGTGGAACATAAGGAATAAAATGGAGGACTTTAAGAGAAGGAAAGGAAAAGTGAATTGGGGTTAGTCGGACAGGGAGACAAACCATGAGAGACTGAGAACTCTGAGTAACAAACTTGAGGGTTATGGAGGGGAGAGGGGAGGAGGGATGGGTGAGCCTGATGGTAGGTATTAAGGAGGGCACGTATTGCATGGAGCACTGGGTGTGGTGCATAAACAATGAATCTTGGACCACTGAAAAAATAAAGTAAAAAAAAGATAAACCAAAAGTCCTCATGCCAATGACGCTAACAGGGGCATAGGGGTGGATGCCAAAGGTGGTCACTCACTGAGAGAGTGAGCCCTGCCCTGGTACTGTGTGCATTGAACAACCATGAGCTCTGGATCCAGCAGGGCAGAGAATGTACCAGTCACGTCAACAGGGGCATCTTTGTCCAAGAGGTGGCAACTATCCAGACATCAATGGGAGCCTGTGTGCTCTGACGTGCCTGTCAGATTCTGGGAGCCTGGTTCTGCGAGTCGTCCCCGAGAGATCTGCTCAGTGTGCTGACCTGAAGGACCACCCATCCCTGCACCCTCCCAGTCCTGGTCACCCATCCTGTCACTGCACTTCTCCTCTTTCAAACTTCTACAGTGCTTTCTTTGGATGTGCTCCTTCATGAATAAGAGGAGGAGGAAAATGAGCACTTTTACTTGCCACTACCTTTTCTTAAAAAATAAACTACTGTATGATTAAAGGAAATTTAGAAAATAAAGTACCAATTAAAACCAAAAATTATAATAAAAGACAAAATTTACACATTTTTTAATTTTGAAAATTAATCATTTTTGATTTTTAGCAATATTCCCTCTTGATCTTTTAAAAATCAATACAAATACACATATACACACTCTGCATTTATTTACAAAGTTGGGGTCTTATCATATACTCATTATCTTGATTTTCAAAATACAAAGGCAGTTTAATAAACAGTCACATTACTCAAGTCAGTTGGAATGAGAGATAAAATCAAGACTTTCAGGGCATGAATTTTTTTCTGGCCCAAAGGTAATGCTCACAAATTTGTGTCAAAATATGAGAATGTTCAAAAGAAAAATATCAACATGACAAAAATCTGACTGGGGTTGGTATTTTTAAAAGTATATTTATTTCCTTATTTTTTCCAGGGTGATCAGAATGTCAGAGAAGGCAATATGAATGATTTTTGAAAGTAACTTAGAATCCTAACAGTTAAAGTTTAATTGCACATTAAAATCATTTTGTGGCAGTGACACTTCAAAATCATATCCTTCTGCTGATACGGTGCTACTTTCGCCCAATAAAAAAGAAATTCAATTAATATGTGAACAATTACAAGCTGGGAGACATAGCAGCACTATAATAATCACATCTTCAGTACATTTTGAATAAGAATGAAACTGCCAAAAAATCACTACCTCAGAGAAGAAACTAGTGTTGTTAATAATTATTGCCATTGAAAGAGAAAATTCCAGGGTGAATATCCATATTTATTCCAAATTGTCTTTGTGAGTCATTAAGTCTGGCTCATGAGAATATAAGATATTGTATCATAAGAAGTAATTGGGGTTTTACCACATTGCCAACATTTTGTAGCTCAGCGTTCTAGAAGGGAAGATACATGATACTGCCTTTGAGGTGATTAATGCTTAGAAATAGCAAAGACCCATAACTGTCAGTTATATTTTTCCTGGCATTTTATTGCTCAGGAAGGTTGTAAATGCCAATGCTGCTTTACCCTAGGAAATGGAAATCATGCATTTATTAGAATTCCTTAACTGGCTTTATGGTCAACAGATGGCTCATGAATTATTCATAGATGCAATATAATAAACCGTAGCAAAACCTCCGACCTGGTTTTATTCACAGCCAGGAGTCTCATCCATGCAGACAGGACCAAGCGTCTGCCCTAAGGAATGAGTAAGAATTTCTTTCAAAATCAGATGCTATTACTAGTAGCCCAGGACATGGAAGGTGCAGATTTCTTTTTTTGCAAAGACAACAGATTCCCTTCGGATTATTTCCAAGACAAAATTTTAAGATGTTTCCATTTGGCTTTCTAATGGACTTAACAATCTAACTTACAAATAAAGCATAGCAATCTCTACTACTATATATACACTATTATCTATATTATTATATCTATAAATCCTCCGTTGTAACCATAAATACTCCAGAGAAATGACAGAGGTGGGCACATTTATTATATCTCAATGCCTACACTCACAGTCTTCACCAGCCTGTACTCACAGTTTTTACAAAATCACATCAAATTACAGTAAGAGTGAAGTCAAGCAATGTGCATTAATCTCAATTTCTCTCTGTTGATCCCAAATCTTTTGGCCTTTTTCCCGGTCTTTAAATTCCCCATCGTGAAGTAGGTAGGGGAATGGGATTCAAAGTGGGGAAGTTTACTAATTTTTTTTCTTACCTCTGGCAAGTAGGTAGGGAAAAGTGAAAATGTATGGTAACAAGGAGCCTCTAGAGGAGACAGGAGTTTTCTTTTATTCATCATCAGAATTTAAGTTAAAGTATATATAAATGTAAGATGCTATGGTTATTCTAAGACAGTTTAAAATACTTCTTAATTGTCTTACCTCTTTCCCTACTGGCATGGGAACCTCAGGTCTATGCTAAGAGTTAGTTGAAACAGCAAGGGTGGTAGTAAATATAATAAGAGCAGCTTTATATTAAACAGCACCTTTCGTTAAAGGTAATTTACATATACTATCTGCCCCTAAACTAACTTAGCCAGATAACTATGATTACCTCATTTTAAAATGAGAAAACACAAGGCTCAGAGAATTTACCCAGCTGTCTAGAGCATTTATAGAAGGCTTTACAATCTTTCATTTGCCCTTCTGATCCACTCTCCACTGTGCCTCCAGGTGAACAACTCAAAGGGACCACATCAGCAGACTCCGTGGCCCTCTGATTGTTGGTGGGTTCAGCCAACTGGGAGCCCAGGCAGGTGGCCAGAAGGAGAGAGTGTGGTCTACTTTCAGGGTCAGGGTATTTCCTTCCTCCAGCTCCCTCTCCAGAGGACTGGCTTCATCCTTACCCAGAGGTCACAGCACCTCCAGCCCCCAAAGAAGCCTCTCCCTCCCCTAATTCCAGACTGGAGATGATAATGGCTATAGAGTACCATATTATCATTTAGAATTTCCCTAGAGCTTTATAAATAGGCCTTGTTGTGATCCCCTCCTCAAATTATCCTAATATGAGCATGCTGTTTCCTGTTGGGACCCAAACTGGTACATACCCCATTTACATGACATGCTCTGAGGATACGTAGTCTGTGCCTTCAAGAAGCTTTTCTTCTGAGAGGTAGAGCAGAAGCAAACAAACGCAATAGTCATTCAATGTTTCAAATGCCCAGTATCTGTCACCCCCATTCCTGGCAACTGTTGGGGAGCCACTCCTTCAACATCATAGGTATAGTTGGTAAAATTTTGCATGCCCTCCCCTGGCTTCCAAGCTTCTGGGTTTAAGCCTGGCTATTTTGAGTACTCATTCAGCAACAGACACATTCTGAATGGTCAAGGAAAACCCTCTTGACTCAGAGCCCTTCAGAAAAGTGAGTTCTGAGGAACTGTAGAGAAGATAGAATGTCCTGAGGTGCACTTTCCTTGAAATGCTGGAGTTACCCAATTGCCACCCACATCACCTCTCTAATGCCCTTCCCCTCGGCCTAGACCGGAGGGACTTGAACATTTATTTTCAAAGTGTGCATTTCATTGCAACACCAAGGCAACAACCAGTTTTAGCTGATATCAAACAAATACAATTATTTATAAATCTATATTAGTTTTGCTGAATTTGAAATGTTTTGCATTTAAATATTGTGATGCTCCTTTTTATGTACTGACTTGGCTAAGCTATAGTCTACAGTGATTCAAACATTAATCTAGATGGTACTGTGACAGTATTTTGTAGATGTGATTAAAGTCCGTAATCAGTCAACTTTAAGTAAGGGAGATTATTTTAGATGACCTGAGTAGGTTTGATTCAATCAGTTGAGAGGCCTTACGGGCAGAACTGAGGCTTCCCTAAGAAAGAAGAAATTCCACCTGTGGAAAGCAGCTCAGTTCTTGCATAAGTCCTAGTCTGCTCTTCCTGAAGGCTAGCCCTGTAATTTGGACTTGCCCAGCCAGCTCTCACAATCACGTAAGCTAGTGGCTTGCAATAAGTGGTCACACATTTCCCCTACTCGTTCTGGTCCTCTGGGTGACCCTGCCTGACACAAATATCTACTAGGAAAAGTAAAGTGTTGAGATTTAAAAAATATTCTTAATTGCTGTAATTAAGTAAAAATAAAGTTGCACTAATTTGGGGTTGGGGGGGATGGAGGGACAATAGCAAATCATTAAGTAGCTCCAAATGGGATAAATACAAAGTTTAAATTGAGAAAAAAAAAATCACATTTAGTTCTATAAAATGCTTTCACTTCTTTTCATATAATTTACAGATCTGTGACATTCAGAAAATGGTGTTAAGGAAGGTGTAAGATATCATCCAAATAAGCTCACCCAGCAGCTTCTGGGATCCACAAATATGTACATAAAGAAGACTGACTCCAACTGGGTTAAAACATTAACAAATTCAATAAAACAAAATTAATATGTAACATGTCCACATGGGGGATTTATGGGAAGACTTGAAGAAAATTCTAAATAATAATTTCTGCTAAATGTGTACTTATACATTAAATACTTTACCAGATTGTTACCTTGCACCTCAGACTCAGTTGCGTATATGAATTTTATTACAAATTTAAAGTATTTCAAGAGATATGCATTAAAACACTGTGAATTCCTTACACCACTTAGAATGGCCAAAATCAACAGGAGAGGAAACAAGTGTTGGAGAGAAAGTAGAGAAAGGGGAACCCTCTTACACTGTTGGTGGGAATGCAAGTTGGTGCAGCCAATTTGGAAAACAGTGTAGAGATTCCTCAAAAAATTAAAAATAGAGTTACCCTATGACCCTGCAATTGCCCTACTGGGTATTTACCCCAAAGACACAGATGTAGTGAAAAGAAGGGCCATATGTACCCCAATGTTCATAGCAGCAATGTCCACAATCGCCAAACTGTGGAAAGAGCTGAGATGCCCTTCAACAGACAAATGGATAAAGAAGATGTGGTTCATATACACAGTGGAATATTAATCAGCCATCAGAAAGGATGAATACCCAACTTTTGTATCAACATGGACGGGTCTAGAGGAGATCATGCTGAGTGAAATAAGTCAAGCAGAGAAAGTCAATTATCATATGGTTTCACTTACTTGTGGAACATAAGGAATAAAATGGAGGACTTTAGGAGAAGGAAAGGAAAAGTGAATTGGGGTTAGTCAGAGAGGGAGACAAACCATGAGAGACTGAGAACTCTGAGTAACAAACTTGAGGGTTATGGAGGGGAGGGGGGAGGAGGGATGGGTGAGCCTGGTGGTAGGTATTAAGGAGGGCACGTATTGCATGGAGCACTGGGTGTGGTGCATAAACAATGAATCTTGGATCACTGAAAAAATAAAGTAAAAAAATAAATAAATAAAACACTGTGAATTTGTAAACTGACTTTTTATTACCCATTCAGCAAATATACCTGTCCTAGTTCCTCTCAAAACTGAAAAGGTTTTTATCAAAATGACCCAAGATTTATGCTTGGCATGATTCTGAAGCAGTTATAATGATCAGATGTATGCATAGTCAATGAAGATTATGAGAAAAGTTTTAAGTTTCTTTAAAAATTGTTATCTTCTGGGGTGCCTATGTGGCTCAGTTGATTAACATCTGCTTTCAGCTCAGGTCATGATCCCAGGGTCCTGGGGTGGAGTCCGGCCTCTGGTTCCCTGCACAATGGGGAGTCTGCTTCTCCCTCTGCCCTCCTCCCACTCATGCTCCTCCCCTCAAATAAATAAATAAATAAATAAATCTTTTTAAAAATTGTCATCTTCCATAAAAATTATGTTGAAATTCCACGGCAGACTGTAGTGTGTTCCAAAGCACTAGGTAATTCCATGTTCTTCTTGGATCACTTTCATGACAATTTTCTGGACAGCCAGAGCTCTTCTGGATAAGATGTTCCCTGCAGCCTGACCCTGAAGAAAGGGTTTCACGAACAGCATCACACTCAGGCTTCAGTGATCTTGTCTTTACTTTAACATCTAAAAAGCATTCTACCATGAGCAAAAAACAACCTGCACCTGGTTTTTAAAGAGGGGAACCACAGATGTCAAGTATTCATCTAGAACAACTCAATAACTAATAGAAAAGGCTCTAAGAGAGCCGAGAAGTTCTTTCTCCTCACATTCAGACCAGAATACCACAGCTGGGAGGGGCCATGCTGTAACCTTTTTATTGGATGGCCCACTGTATAATATCCTACTGCCTCTTCACTGGGAACTCATGCCAGCAATTTCTTACTTGCTATGTTATCATATATGCCATTCAAAAACCCATCATACTGCTTAAAATACTTTGTAAACAATTTGTGTTAGTTTTCTTCCCAAGTAAAACAGCCAGAATAGAATTTAAGTGCTCATAAAAGTAATTAAAAGCTAAAAATTAATCAGGGAGGGGTAAGGGGTAGGAGGATGAAAACAAATATTTTGCCATTTTGAATGCACCAGGTGGCATTCTTGGGTGAAATGTCAGGTACCGACACACAGCAGGAATTTAAATGTGCAGCTGAAGAAGAAATCTAAAGCAAGGAGACCTGTCCAGCACCATATACTGACAAAATACAGGAAATGGAAGAGAGTCAACTAGTTTAATAACCAAGCTTTACAATTAAGAGTAGCTTCTGAACATAAACCTAAAATAACGGATCTCTGAAGATGTAGATTTCTGGTACACAGTATAAATATGCAGATTTTTTGGCGAAATAAGCAGTAAGCAACAATGAGCAAATGAGACCCCATGGGGAAAGCACGGCTTTTACTTTTAATACAGATAAGTGACCAATAGAAACAGAAATGTACACATGTTCACATGTATGTATAAATGTTGATTTTGGACACAAGCAGAACATCAAACTTTTCCTGGTGTCTGCGATTCTAGGAAGAAGCTCGATGTGTTCAATGTGATCATGTTTTTATATTTAAATATGAGTGTGTAAGCACGAAGGCGCCCTCTCTGCCCAGCCTGTTTGGTTCATCTCTGCATCAGTGGCACCTTGCACGCTGTAGGATGCCCTACAAGAAGGGCTAGATAGGCAGGTGAATGGAGGAACGCCTGTGCATCTGAATAAGTAAGGTGAAGCATGGACCAAGGGATAGAAAGAAACCAGATACACTTAATGGGAAACTCAGTGGAAGTCATCCTCCCTTTTAACCTCTATCACTAATCTTGACCAACTGTTCCCAGCTCACTCCTCACACCATCAAACACTCCCAACCCCCACCTGTCTGGGGAGGAGGGATGGAAACTGGCTCTGGCAGGCAGTTCACACGGTGTTCCACTTGGTGTGAGCAGCTGTTACGTCAACTCAACAGTGCCCATCATGAGACTGATGTTCGGAGACGTGCCATGACCTGGCACTAGTCACTCTGGAAAGTGCTAAAGTTGGATTCAAATCCAGGCTTTCTCTTGACACAAAGTGTGTGCTTTCCCTCTTTACATTTTTATGACATCTAGATCTCATGCCCTCTCATGCATGAGCTTATTTGATTATATGCATACTTCTGTATTAATTTACTTCTGCTTTGTCTGTCTTACGTATATGTTCTCTCATGACACTGAGGCATGATAACTTTATAATATAAAGCTAAATTGAAAAAAATCAATCATCCATAATTCTACCCTGACACACAAGTAGTCAAGTGATTTTTGGCATCTATCTGAGTGTCTTGGCCAGAAATGGGCTGGCTGACACTCTTCCAACTTCCTACACAGTGATTCCAAGTCATGGCCACAATCAGCAACTTAAAGCCTGAAAACGTGAGGCATTATTCCCTAAGACTTTGGGGTGCCTTTGGCCCCTTGTTCCAACCCTGGGACATCCTAGATGGAGGAAGCAATGTCTTCTACAGAGATAACTGCACCAGAGCCCTTGAACCCCTCCCTTTGCAGGGCAATTGAGGCCCTCCTGGATGGGCTGTGTATCTCTGGACAAGCTAACAGCTTCTCCATCCCTATTTCCATCTTGACTAGTTCCTCCAGTTGAATGTGGTAATGTTGGGAAACCATTTCAAGTCCTTTCTGAAGTAAAACAGAAGTGTCAACAAGTAAAGTAAATATCACTAGGAAAATGCATGTGGGTCCCTTTGCTCTCTGGATCTCCTGCTACCATTCTCCCTTTCCCCATAAACTCTAATCTTCAGCAAAAACAAACAAACCAAACAAAAACTTCAAGGAAAACTGCCTGGAAAACGTGTGTGGGAAACATGGTCCTTGATTTCAACCCTGGACACAATGTCCTAAAAATGTTCTTTAAAGCTAGATTTCCTTCAGGAATTCAACTTGCACAGGCCTGCCAGATAAACATTTTGGTTCCAAACTGTAGTTAGGGAAATGTTCGCATGCTTCGATTTGAATGAAAAGAGGAAACTGCTGGGGTTGAGAGATTGCAAAGTGGCATTCCATTTAGTGGGACTTTAAAAGCACAGTAATAATCAAAGTGACATTTCTCCTCACCTCCTCACCGTGAGGTTCCTGCCTCCACAGCGTCCCCCTCATGAGGGGGAAGGCACTGATTTTCAGAAGGAAGATCCGGTGTACAAGTCGCTTCCTAAGAAATGGGATTGTTTAAAACCAGCCCTGACTAATGTGGCTTATGTAAGCTCACATTTAAGGCAACATCTGCCTCAGTCTTGATTCCCCAATTAGCAACCTGTTATGGTTAAGCCATCACATGGTACCCCAGAATACTCGAGTCTTTTCAGCTGGAACTCTGCCAAAAGAAATACCCAACAAATGTATGTGGTGCCAATAGCATCACACAGATACTAAGCTAGTCATACTAGTTTCACTAGTCCAGCGCTGTCTTTATATAATATTGTTCCTCTGCCAAGCTGTACAGATTTCTTCAAGTTCTGTTTGCTGGCTGAGGAAGGGAAAGCAAGCCAACCTGTTCATGGACTACAAATGCCATGATTAGAGAAATAAAGGAAACAGAAGAACTGCATAATCACCAGCAAAAACAGTTTACTGCATGTTATTCCTAAACTTTGCTTCCCTATGTAAAATTAAATAATCACTTCATTACCTGGACTTGTGCTTTTTACAAGAGGGTCTCAGGAATAAACGCTCAGTGAGAAGTGACTCCCACTTTGATGTGATGGCCTTTTGGGAGGATGGGGAAGTGCAGGAAAGAGTCGGGGTGGGAGGGGACATTATTAACAGACTAAACCACAGTCATGAGGTGGGACTAGTAGGTTCCACTCCTCACTTACTTCCGAGAGCCACACCCACTAACTGGCAGCAAGTCATGGTCACAGCCACGGCTGGTCCTGCTCATCCCCAGGGATAATGCTGAGACTGCCTGTCTGGGGTCTGGGAATGGGAGCTGTGTGGAGGTACAGGAAGCTAACACCACTTCCTGCTTTGTCCACTGTACCCAAGGGTCTCTGTTCCTACCCTTTTAGTACCTGATATCAAGAGTACTCAACTCAGGGCGCCTGGGTGGCTCAGTGGGTTAAAGCCTCTGCTTTCGGCTCAGGTCATGATCTCAGGGTCCTGGGATCGAGGCCCGCATCGGGCTCCCTG
>LNAC01001290.1:101356-198381 GCA_002007465.1 Ailurus styani
AAAAAAAAAAAAAAAAAAAAGAGTACTCAACTCAACCTGCCCACACTGGTGGACATGGAGGATAAGGCTGAACTGCTTTTCATGGCTCTTCATTCCTCTGGCTCACCCAGGGCCCTCCTGAACAAGAACTCTGTGACAGAAAACACCAACCATGGTCATGCTAGACACTGCCAGCTAGACAGCCACACAGAGAGATAACTATTTTATATACGAATCTATTTAACTCATTACACTTGCTCAATCTATTACATATATAAAAATACATATAAAATATATTATTACATATATAAAAATACATATAAAATATATTATTACATATATAAAAATACATATAAAATATATTATATATCACATATAAAATATATAATATATACTTAATATATATTATACATTTACATATGTAATAACACATTGTTTCATATTAAAATTTCACTCCTCCACACAGATCCTCTTGCTGTTTTAGAAGCACGTTTGAAGACCATAAATAAAATTCAGTAAGTTTTCTTGAGCCAATAAACCTGTTACAGATTTTACTGATAGTACCAAAAGAAAAATAGATTTTCTATAAGCTGCCTAAGAAAGGAAGCATTGATCAGTGAATTAAAAACACTATAGTACAGGACATCTGGAATGGCAGTGTAAGTAGCTTGGCAAATCCCCAATGATAAAACTAAAACAAAACAAAATAAAACAAAAAAAACCCATTCTCCAAAAGGCAATGATAAAACTCCAAAGCAAAAAACAAAAAGAAAATGTTAAAAACAACTGTTTCAGTTGTGGTCCAAAGGCACACAGCAAATTGAGAAGCATTTATTCAAATAACACTATTGAGCCTCAGGTAAGAACAGCGGAATCTGTATGTCTTAGCTTGAGGCAACCCGTCCCCCGCCCACCCTCCACCACACACACACCCATCCCCACTCACCAGTTGTTAGTTCTATGAAGGTGAAGCAAGCCATGAAAACCTGTGGTTTTGCTGCCAAAGGAAGCCAATTTGATTTGGAGC
The DNA here is from genome assembly GCA_002007465.1 of Ailurus styani. NCBI lineage: Eukaryota > Metazoa > Chordata > Mammalia > Carnivora > Ailuridae > Ailurus > Ailurus styani. The sequence continues at coordinate 102,363 of LNAC01001290.1, forward strand.
CAAGCACAACAAAACCTCAAGTCCTAAGGCATTATCAAAAACAGCAGCAATCCCAGAGACAGAAACAATGGGGAAAGACAAAAGTTGTGATCTTATTTGGGCCAAACAACAGAGCAGCAGACAAGCTGGAAATTTACTAAGGAGACCTGACACAGGAGGAAGCCACAGTAGATAATGACCAACTTCCATATATCCCTAGGGCTCTGGAAGGCTGTGCGCAAGCACGAGGCTGCACACACACACTCAGTAGAGACTGGAAAGGACCCTAGCTATCCCATATTCCTACAAACCAAGAAATCAATATCCAGCAAAACGATCCTTCAAAAAACAAGGCAAAATAAAGATACTGCCAGGTAAACAGTGGGAAAATTCATTGGTACCGACCTTTCACAACTGCATTCAGAAAACAGAGGAGGAAAGGACACTTTCTAGCTCATTCTACAAGGTCAAAACCAAATGCCAAATACCAAAGCTACACAAAGATATCATAATTACAACTACTGAGCAATATCCCTAGGACTACAAACACAAAGATCCTTAACAAATAATACAAACCAGATCTAGGGTCATATAAAAAGGATTATACAGGTGCGCCTGGGTGGCTCAGTGGGTTAAAGCCTCTGCCTTTGGCTCAGGTCATGATCTCAGGGTCCTGGGATCGAGGTCCACATCGGGCTCTCTGCTTGGCAGGGAGCCTGCTTCCTCCTCTCTCTCTGCCTGCCTCTCCACCTACTTGTGATCTCTCTCTCTCTGTGTCAAATAAATAAATAAAATCTTTAAAAAAAGGATTATATACCATGACTAAATTTGCAACATTTGAAAATCAATTTATGTTATACACCATATTAGTGGGAAAAGGACAAAAAAAATGCATGATCTTTTTAATGGATGTGGGAAAAGGATTCCACAAAATCCAAGTTTCTTTCAGAACAAAAACTTTCAACAAAGAAGGAATAGAGAGGAATCTCCTCACAGAAACATTATCCATATTAGCTAAAGAATAGAAACTATTTATTGAACGGACAAATAAAATGTGGTAGTTCCATACAACAGAATACTGTATAGCAATACAAGGGAATAAACTACTTATGCACCTTCAGCATGGAATAACTCACAAATAGTATGCTAAACGAAAGCCAAATGCAAGAGATGATATATTGTATGATTCTATGTATATGAAATGCCATAAAGAAATGACCAGAAAAGGCAAATTCTACAAAGATAAGTAGTTGTGGTTGCCTGAGGCTGGGGTAGGAGAACAGACTGAATGCAAATGGTCACAGGGGATCTTTGGAGAGGTAATGAAAATATTCTAAACATGGGTTGTAGTAATGATTACACATGAATCTATAAATTTGCTAAGTGAAATAAGTCAATCAGAGAAAGACAATTATCATATGATCTCACTCATATGTAGAATATAAGAATAAAGGCAGAGGATCATAGGGGAAGAGAGGAAAAAAATAAAACAAGACAAAATCAGAGAGGGAGACAAACCACAAGAGACTCCTAACCATAGGAAACAAACTGAGGGTTGCTGGGGGTGGAGGGAGATGGGGTAACTGATGGTGGACATTGTGGAGGGCACATGATGTAATGAGCACTGGGTATTATATACTGATGAATCACTGACCTCTTCCTCTGAAACTAATAATATATTACATGCTAATTAATTTAAATAAAAATTAACAAAAGAAAAAAACCCAGAGAAAGAATATTTCATTTCATGTGAAAATTACATGGAATCATAATTTTAATGTCTATAAATAAAGTTTATGCAAACATACACATGCTCATTCTTTACAATATTGGCTGTGGTTGCTTTTGTGCTACAAAGGCAGAGTTGAGTAGTTGCAACAGAGACCTTATGGCCTGCAAAACCTAAAATATTCACTCTCTGGCCCTTTACAGAAAAAGGTAACCCCTGTTCTAAAGCAGTGTTTCTCTGTTCTGAATGCACATTAGAACCATCTGGGAGTTTTAAAAATGTATTTTCATCTGAATTCCATCAACCTCCTTCCATTTGTCCAAACAATTACATGACAAACTTTGGACAGTAGAGTTTTTAAAAAGTTCTTTAGGTGACTCCAGTCACCAGGACTAAAGGATCACTGTTCTACATCATCCATAGAGCTAAGACCAAAGAAAGGCCTTGAGTTTTATTTTCACATCACATCAAATTTTGAAAATCAGTACACAAAGCAGCATTAGATCAGTGACCTGAAACTAAATCACTGGCAGATTAAATATACCTATCTGTGACAAAGCTACTTTGTTCTTGAGTCTCCTGGAAAGAAGGGACCAAGACGGCTGCTGCTCCTTGGTCTGTATTTCCAAGATCTATTAACTGAGTTGGTCACTATTAACCAGTCTCTCTGAGTCAAAGCACCTCCCGAAGAAGAATTTCTGTTCAAGAGCACTAAACTGGGGGAAAAAAAAAAGTATAATCAGAAATAACACATGGTTTCAAGATTTTAAGGATTCTACTACTTTTACTTATTTTTTATTTATGTATCATGTAAGCCCAATACACTCAACAACTATTGGGAAAACAAGTGGAACTGGGTAACAAACAGTATACACAGTAGATTAAATCTGACCATAAGTACTTGGCAGAATCTATTAGCCTAACCCTGATCCTTTACAGCAAGAGTCCTTGTGGCTTCTATTTATTATACTCTTCTTGAAATCCTGAGACTACCATGTAGCGAAGGAGCTCAGGATGAAAGACCAAAGGAAAGAGACACTCAGGCATCCTCCTCTATCCCAGCTGAAGTCAAATACCAAAAACGAAAAAGTCACCACGACGTTAAAGAGACAGACTCCTTGAAAGAAAGGGATCACAGCATCTTGGAATTTGTAACAGTGAAGAAATGAAAAGCTAGGTGTAATCAAATGCAGAAAGAACCTCCAGAAAGTATATGTTTCTAAAACATGTGAAAAAGATGTGTATCATCAAAAGGTTAAGCCCATGATGGAATACAACCCAGAAAGGAGTCGAATATTTATAAAAGAAAACTGATCATGTGAATTGTGAATGATCTTGAAAAGGAAGAAAGAGGAAGGAATCTTAAGTAATTACCAGTGTGGCTATATGGAAAATTCTCTGATTTGTTCATTCATTCATAAATACAAACCAACAAACATGAAATATTGGCCACGTGAAAAGTGCCATCGTGTTCTAATGAGGTCATATTTTTAAAAGCACAAACTCAACATAGAAGAACTCATATTTCTGAAAAGAATATTTAAAATATATTTTAAAAGGGGGCAGAGATTACAGGAGTATTTACAGAAACACTTAGAATAAGCTAAGACATTCAAAATAAGCTGTATCTAAAATTATGTTACAGGGCAATGGGAATAAGAAACAAAAAGCAATATTGCTTGGGGCAGATGGTATAATGCTGTTTGACAGATGCTAGTGGGAGAAATCAGAGTGCTTCAACATCTTTTTTTCTTTCATCTTCTCCATTGAAGAAACTATTTTCCAGTTAAAACAGAAAACTGGAATCCAAGACAGGAGGTAAAATGAGTTAAAACAAAAAGGGACACAGGTACCTTTTACTGACTTCCAGGTGCCTGCCTGAGACAAGTCATATCCGGAGCCCCCACAAAAGCTCCAAATGTGATCTGGAATCACTGTCAATAGTCTCTGAGGACAGACGCTAAGAGCTCTGAGTCACATCAGCGGCATTCCACTTTTCAAATGAGAGAAAAGAGGAAGGTAGATTTTGTTTAACTATAAAGCCTAAAATCAATGCCTGATAAAAGTCTAGAAAGACAGTTAATGAAATGGGTGACTGATGGGCTCTTGGGAAAAAAAACTGCTTCTGAGGAGTTAGAAATCACTAACTAAATTGCATAGCATTGTAGATAGCTAAGGTTCTTTTTGTTTTGTTTTGTTTTGTTTTGTTTGTCTGATAGTACATCTCTTTTAGTTCTCATGTCACCTGAGTGAGGTACATGATATCACTGCTGTGACACAGAGGGAGACACTGAGGTTCTTAAACATCGAGTATATTATGTCCAAAGTCCCTGCAGTTAAGTGACTGAGCTACAATGCCAATCAATTCACACCAAACTAATCTTACTTAAAAACCTTAATTAAAAAGCCTACTTGGCCCCATTTAATGCTTCTTTCTGTGAATTCTAACCTGTCTGACATTAACAGCAACATATCAACTTTGTTGTCTAGACTATACTAGTGTGTGTATGTGTGTTCTATTGCTGTGTAACAAATCACCACAAACTGGGTGGCAATACCACTTTGCTGCTAAATGTAGCCTCTCTCCATTTCCATGGGTTAGGAGCTCCCAGGTATTTTATTTTATTTTATTTTTTTAATTTTTTTTAAAGATTTTATTTATTTATTTCACAGAGGGAGAGAGATCACAAGCAGGCAGAGAGGCAGGCAGAGAGAGGGGGGGAAGCAGGCTCCCCACTGAGCAGGGAGCCTGATGCGGGCCTCGATCCCAGGACCCTGGGATCATGACCTGAGCCGAAAGCAGAGGCTTTAACCCACTGAGCCACCCAGGCGCCCAGCTCCCAGGTATTTTAGCGGGGGCCTCTGCTGAGGGTCTCTTCAGGCTGAAATGAGGGTGTTGTTAGCCTGTATCTCATCTGGGGGGACACGACTGACCAGGGAAAATCCTTCCCCAAGCTCCCTCAGGTTGTTGGCAGATTTATTTACTTAACAGTTGAAGGACTGAGGTCCCTGTTGTCTTTGAGCTCTGACTTTCCTCGTAGAGGCTGCTCTCAGGGCGTTGCCATGTGGCCTGTGCCATCCCAGCAATGGCAAACCTCCCTTGTGTCACACCTGTCATCTCTGTGACTTTCCCTTCTGCTATCATCCAGAGAAAAAGCTCTGTTTTTAAAGGGCTCATGGGATTAGGTCAAGCCCATCTGGATAACTCCCTTTCCCTACAGTCACCTGTACCAGATCACATGACACAGTCGCCGAGAGGGGGTGTCAGATGGGGTGGACCTTGAGGACCATCTTAAAATTCTGCCTATCACTGCATTCATTGCTTTATTTTTATTTTTCCTATATTACTTTATTTAAATGGGTCTCTGGCAAGAGTACTGACTTTGCTTTTTTATTAAATTTGATTAAATAAAAATTAAATTTTTATTAAACTTTAAAAATAAAGTTATTTATTTTTCAATAAATAATTTTAACAAATTTGCATTGACTGAGAGACTATACTTGTTCTTCCTGTGCCATTTTATCTTGTGCTTTCCTGTCCCCTTGCCCTCCTACCAGCTCCTGTATCTTTTCCTGCAGGGATCAAAGCTTCCTTTGATCTTTCTTCTCTTTCTCTGGTCACCCAGGAGTCATATGTGGTCTCTTAAGCTTTTTAAGCAATTATCTGCATAGTTTTAAACTATTTAATCCTATTTTTCTCTATCATCATAAAGAATAAAACAGTACCCAAAGATATGCCTATGTAATTTTTCCCTCTTCTTCTTGTCCCCACCCACCACCACATAAAAGAACCACAGCCTCATTATTCAGGTTAGATTATTAATGCTTTTTATAAATGTCTCTTAATAATTACCTTTGATGTCATGTTAAGTTATACAATCGTAAGAACAATTATTTAACACTAACTCAAATTTTGTAAGTTTAATTACTCACCATTTGTTTTACATTTTGTTTTTTCCCTTACTATGAGTCTCTCTTTTAAATTAACTCTTTGGACAATTTTAGTACTTCTGAGTTCTTTAATGTCTCAGGTATCCTTTGGGTTGAGGACTAGAAGCTACTCCCTTGTTTCTGGCTTGTTGATGAAACTCCTATTATTGTGACAGGCCTTGGAATGAAGTTAAATGCATGGGTATAATTGTTATGTCTTAGTCCAAAAATACCTTCTTAACATAACCAAAAAAAAAAAAAATCCATGAAAACAGGCAGGCATCCCTGACTAGCTGCAGACCTTATGCAACTCCTTTAACGGGGCCCAACCAAATCTTAGAGACTCTTCTAGATGTACCAGTCAAGACTATAAAACTAATAAAATATTAACATTTTATCAACACACTATCCCATAAGAACAGAAGAATTATGTTCCAGCAAAACATTAATGAAGTCCGCTTATATGTCTATAAAGATTCAGGGTCACACAGTGATGGACAATAAATATAAAAATGAGTACCTCTCCACAAGGAATATAGTCAGTGATACGGTAGCAGTGTCTTATCGTGACAGATGTGGCAAGCATAGCATAGCATATAAATTTATTAAGTCACTATGCTGTACACTGGAACTGTTGTGACACTGTGTGTCAACTATACTCAAATACAAAAAAAAATTTTAAAGGAAAAAATAAATATTTCTCTTGGTGCCCTGCTTAGAAGGAAAAGTAGAAACTCATAAACAATACTTCTTCCAGGCATATGTGCAATTGTATTATTTTAAAACTTATGGAAAAGGAAATAAACTTCTGATGAACCCTTAACATTCATCCAACAATAGCACATGAACAATTAAGAGAATTATGAATGTTTTTAGGGTCCATTTACAATTGTTTTACCGTGGCGTGGTTCAAAATTTAGACAGTAAAGTTGACAATGAAAGGTCTCCCCCTTAATTCTGTCCCTTAGCTACCCAGCTCCCCTCCCCACAGTCAAGCTCTGTGTTTCCCAAGAAATATCCAGAGATATTTCACACATATACAGACAGACTCTCTCTCCTTCCTCCCCTGACCTTTCCCCTCTTCCTGCTCCCCTTCTGTCTCTCTCTCTCTGTAATTTTTAAGAATTTTTTGTTACTTTTTTAATAAAATTGTATCATTCCATTGTCCTGAAATTAATTTTTACTTAACATATCTTGAAGATCTTTGTGTGTCAGTATAGAACGCTTCCTCTCTCATTCTTTTTGATAACAATGTAACATTCCATTGTCCAGATATGCCATAGTTTATTTTCCCAATAACTTAGTGGTATATACTTGAAACAATTTTACAGTTATAACCTCAAATACACCATTTCAAATGTGGAAAGTATATTTTCAGGATAGTTCTTAGAAATGATAAAATCACTCGTTTACAGGCCACCCATGTTTTAATTTTGGTAGTTATAGCCAGATTGTTCTCCATAAAGCAAATAACAATTTATATTTTCATCTGGTAATGTATGAGCCTACTGTAGCATGATTTTTTAAAAAGATTTTATTTATTTATTTGACACAGAGAGACAGCAAGAGAGGGAATACAAGCAGGGAGAGTGGGAAAGGGAAAATCAGGCTCCCTGCTGAGCAGAGCCTGGGGGGCAGGGGGATCCTGAGATCATGACCTGAGCCGAAGGCAGACACTTAATGACTGAGCCACCCAGGCGCCTCTGTAGCATGATTTTTAATAGCTCTAATGCACACTACATGGTATTTTCAAATTTCTGTCCACAATTTTTTTTGTTTGGTTTTTATGTGGCTGTTTAGGATGGGCGTATGAATACTCAGATGGGCCCTGGTTTGTGCTCTAAACATCCTGGTTCCTCTCTTTCTCTTTTCCATACAACACATGGATAACATAAAACACACTACTGCTATAGAGCTTCACAAATTTAGGACATAGTGAAATGATCAGAAACCAGAGTCCATTAAACTTGAGTATCTCTGCAAAGCCCATCTAAATGCTGAACTGCAACATAAAAGCAGCAGAGTGCTGGTAAATTCTTGGTCCTATGAATCAGTGTCTAATGAGAATTGACTTAACGGGCTCCCAGGGACCTTATCTTATTGCTAATAAAAGAAATCCCATCCGGTACTATCCCACACTGCCTAGATATTAAATAAGGCTTATGATGATTAAGCACCAGAAAAGTTAATTAAGAGGTAATTCCAGGGGAATGTACAGACCTCATAGGGCAATGGTCTTCTACTGAATAACTTAAGGAGGGGATGACATTTATCAAACTTGAAGCACTAGGCAGAGGCACCACAACACACAGTCAAGCTGCCTCAAGCCCCACCCCCACCCCCCACCCAGTGCAGTCCTTGTCCACTGAGAGCTTTCTCCCAACACTGAGGGGACATGCATTTCTTTTTTTTTTTTTTTTAAAGATTTTTATTTATTTATTTGACACAGAGAGAGAGAGATTACAAGTAGGCAGAGAGGCAGGCAGAGAGAGAGGAGGAAGCAGGCTCCCGGCTGAGCAGAGAGCCCGATGTGGGCCTCGATCCCAGGACCCTGAGATCATGACCTGAGCCGAAGGCAGAGGCTTTAACCCTCTGAGCCACCCAGGCGCCCGGGACATGCATTTCTACTTCACGTTTAGGACCTCCTCCTTAAATGTCACCTCTGCCTGGCAAAAAGCACAGGAAACAATAAGGTGTTTGCTACTTATTTTTTCTCAATGGATGGGACTGCCTCTAAAACATTAACAATATTAAACCAAAGGGTAGGGTTTATAAAAATGTAGGACAAATGAGAATGTTATAATAAATTGTGGTCAGTCATCAAAGCAATTATGCCCAAAAGTTTAATGAGCTATAGCTCATCCAAATCAGAGATAGAAAACTTCGAGAGCATTAAGATTGTTTCATATCCCTAAAAACAGTCTCAGTCATGGGTGTCTGATCAGATGAAACTACAGAGCTCAAGGGTCAAGGTCATCAGGAAAGAGTGCTCATATGGGCACTCCATCATCATGTCCATAGCCAAAGTATTGTTCCAGAGCAAATAAGTACCTCATTTAATTCTTTAAAAGCTATTTGTATTTGCTGATTAAATTGATATATCTAAAACACAAGGGAAGATTGTTAATTCCTACTTTTATAAAACCCAAAAATCTGACAACGCCAAACCTAACTGCTCAATACTAATTTCTAGGAGAGGGTTTTAGCAGGGTTTCTATAACAAAGTTTTTATTCTGGCACAAAGTCTCAAGAGCTTATTGTTTCTTAGAAGTTGAGTGGTGGTCCTTTCTGCCCTCCATGCCTGACACAAGAGATCAAAGGAAACTCCAGTGACATAGCTCTCTTTTGTTATTCTGACCTGCACTTAACACCCATTTCCTATTCTGAATGCACAGAGAGGTAATAAGTCCACAGGGCTGCTAATATTGTTATGTTGTAGGTAGAACTGAGCTCTATTTGCTTAATTGACAATAAACAAAGATCCTTGCCAAACAGCATTTGCCATAAAATCTCAACATAGGGTGTGCTCCCTTGGACGCTGCCCATAAGTTTCAGAAGGAGCAAACATGAAACATTTCACCATTGAGCAAAAAATGGGTAGGTGGCTGGCACAACCCTCTGGAAACCAACTTGGTGGTATGTCCCATAGCCTAGAAAAGTTTCATTTCACACATCTAAGCCAGTCATTCTGTTTTCAGGAATGGATTTTAAGGAAAAAAGACTGGAGATGACAAAATTTCATCATATACAAGGATGTTCACTGCAGCATTATTTATATTATAAAAACCATAAATATCCCAAATATCCGATAATCAAAGAATGATTAAATAGATTAAGAAACATGCATATGATATGACAGGATGTGATGTAAAATGATACTACAATATCATATGGCATAGACATATCTGATGACATAGGATACTGTTTAATAGACAATTAAAATGGGAAAACATTATATAGAATGCCAACTTGCTTTTTAAAAATCTTTTACTGTATATACACATGCATGAACTTGTGCATATATGTAGGCATGTATGTGTGTAAACTTGCACAGACTTTTTAAAAGACCACATTTCTCCCATAACAGCATTTTTCACACTAAACTGACAGAGGACTAAATTTTTGTTTTGCTCTCTCCACTCCCTCCCCTGCCTTTGGCATACCCTCCTAAACACACACACACACACACACACACGCACGCACACACACACGCACACGCACACGCACACACACACCCAGTGACACCCAGGCAGACAGTAAGTTATGTGGGGGCAGGATCTTGTCTGTCCTGCTCACAAACTTTTCCCCAGAATATAGCAGAGCATACCATGCAGCTCAACAGTATCCATTAAAGGCAATAACTGGTAATAAATTCTGAATATCTAGAAGGCAACTTACCACTGTTTTTAGAGTGATTATTTCTAAAGTGTGCAATTATGGATAATTTTTAATTTTCTTTAAGTTTCTATGTTCTTTTCCTAGTTACCTAGTTTTGTATATGTTTATAGTTTTGTTACATGTTTATGATCAGAAAACATTATTAAACAAATAAATTTTAAAAGATGAAATTATATTTATTTATTGCCTAATACATTTCTATTCCTTTGTTTTGTTTACTAAACACATAAGTGCACAAAATGAATGATGTCTCACTATCTATCCAAGTAGAATAGAACATATGAGCATTAAAAAGATGTCATTAAAGAATAAAAGGATTCATTTTCTCTCTGTTATGACAAGAAATGGGGATGAATAATCCATAAATCTGATAGATAATAAAACAGACATTGAAAAGAGAACAAAGCCAAGAACATATCCTCACTGTTGGCAAAAAATCTAATATAACACTCAAAATTCTTTTATTGTATTATCTACTTAAAGAGAGCTGTGGTTTGAACAATACAATTCAATGTTCCTTTGAAAAATAGAGTGGCAGGCAGAGGCAGCGAGAGAAGCAGGCTCCCTGCCAAGCAAGAAGCCTGATGTGGGACTCGATCCCAGGACCCTGAGACCATGACCTGAGCTGAAGGCAGGGGCTTAACCAACTGAGCCACACAGGCATCTCCACACTGCCATTTCCTTCATAGTGTCCTTACCCACCTTAGAAAGGAGACTTACAAGTTTCAAACGCTACCTAAGACCTTATGACTTTTTTCACTTAAATGCATGTTCATCATAAAAAATTCTGTAAATATAATCAAGTATAAAGGAAAACTATTCCAAACACTATCACCAAAAAAAAAAAAAACCAACAACATTATTCTGTGTATTTCCATGCAGACCTGTATATGTATGACTTACCTGTATAAAAATACACACACATATAAAATGTGTACTTTAGCATATTTATTTTATTGGCTAATATCTATCTACTATTATACCTATATTATACATATTTTACTTCCCCGTTCCTTAGCATATCTACCTTAAAAAGAGGGAGACTATGTTTATGAATTAGCATAAACAGACTGATAAAAAATATACATATATACACTGTGTATAGTGAATTTGAGTAACGTCTGTATGCATCCACATAGATGCATATGCATACCCATTGATACATCTATATTATCCATACACAGAGATTATAATATCCTTAGTTCTACTTCTGGAATAGGTCCTGTTTTGTTAATATAGATTCATTTCCTCATTGGAATATTGGTTGCTGTTATTCATTTCATTGTATTATCCTATGATTAATCATTACATGATGGTTCTGTGATTTTTAAACATAATGATTCCAGAACTTCAAGTGATTACAATTCTAAGTTATTTTCCCCAAATGTTAGCAGCAAAAACATGAAAGGAAAAATGTCTTTCTAGATATTATAAACTTGAAAGTTTTTTCTTTACAAAACTAACATAAGCAATTTGCAGAAATTCCATGAAAAACAAAAGAGACTATAAACCCAGGCACTATCCTACCTACCTAAAACAATCACTATTAGCTTAAAGACACGTTCAGGTACACAGGTGTGTTTTATTGGATGTAATTCCAACAGTAATAACATTTTAGATCCTGCTGCTGCTTCTTTTTTTTATTTTAAACTACTTCTTGCCTATTTGCCACGTCTGGCCCATTTTCCCACAGTCTCCACAAGCATCTGCAGAAAGGACTCTATCATGCGAGAACGTTGCCCATTCTGGCTGTTTTCCTGCTGGAAGGCTCCACTGGGAGCTGGTTGCTCCTTTCCTGCTCTTTGATGGAACTGGCTGTCCTCTTCCCTCAGAGGTTGGCCAACAAAGACAAAGAGATGAACCAAAAGTGAGCCGATTCTGTGGCTCATTGGGAAATTCATTCATGGGATTTGGAATTTTAAATGGGAGAATAAAGTGAGATTTGGGGGTAGCACACAGCTCTTCCAAGTCCAGAAATTACATTTTTAAATCGGTTTGACAATTGAATGGCTGGTGGCTGAGATTTGGTTAAGATATTTGAGGTGGGGGCCCACAGAGGCTGACTGAGTTATCAGTGCGGTGGCTGGCCAGGGCTGACCAACATGAGTCATCACAGGATATGAAGCATCTCCTGGGAGGAAGGAGGATAATGGGGGGGGAGGGGGAGGAGGTGGGGAGCATGAACCCTGGAGAGTACAAACTCCAGCTCTGCCACTTGTGAGATATGGAATACTGGGCGGCACTCTGTGCCTCAGATTTCTCTTGTGATAATAGCACCTATTAGCCTCCAGAATGGCCAATATTAAGACAGAAAAATACAAGTTCAGATGAGGATCAGAATAATCAGAACCTGTAGATGTGGGAACTGATGCAAGAACTCAGGAAAACCATTTGACAATATCTGCCCTAGCAATACATTCATGCCTATGACCGAAATCCCACTTCTCAGTATGTACATGACAGAAATGTGTCCCCATGGTCAAATCAAGACAGAATGCCCTCAGTAAAAGTATGTGCAACAACTCCAACTAGGAACTATCCAGATGCCCATACAGATAGCAGAATACATTGAATCCTGTGGAGCAGTGAGAAGGCAAAATCCATAACTACATGTATCCTGTGGAGAATCTCAAAACAATGTTGAGCAAAAAGAAGCCAAACTCAAGAGAGAATAGACTATATGATTCTATTATTCAAAAATGTGCCAAACTGATGGTGCCACTAGAAGTAGGTTGGCCTTATTTTTGAGAAGCGGTGACTAGGAGGGGCAAGAGTGGCTTCTGGAAGCTGATCATGTCCTGCTTCTCCATCTGGATGCTGGTTACACAGGGGCAGTGTTCAGTTTCAAGGCTGGTGCCAAGCTCCCCTGTTTTCTCCTGGCATGGAGACCGTGGGTTCACTAAAGCTGGTTGGCAGTTACTTCTCTAGACCCCCATCCTTAATGTCTTCTTCTTATCTGAATCCTACTCTCTCCCCCTCTTTATAATTCTATGATTTCCTTCACTGAAGTTCTAAATTATCCCACTTTCTCTCCCCAAAGCTCATACCTATCAGATACACAAAAGGAGGTTAATTCTCCCCCAGTGATAATTCAGGGAAACTGAAAGGTCTGTGAGCACCACTAAACATAATTCACTACTGTTATGGAAGATAAAGTCAGTAGTGGCCATAATTTAGCAGTTAACCTATCATTAGCTGTTTTCATTTTTCTCACTAAATCGTATCTTTCAGGCCTCCAATCATTTTGCAGCTCATATTTGAGTCCCTTTCATTAGCTCCCTTTTTATTTGGGCTCATACATGAAGGCCTAAAGAAAGGCCACATTGGATGTGACTGGACAAATTCCAGTTCCCCTGAATGGTAACGGGCCTTGAATATACAAGTACCAGATGGCCCACATCACAGAGCCTGGCTTGACCTGAGGATAAAGAGAAGGCATGGATAAAGGAAGGAAGAAGGATAAAGAGAAGGATAAATTTGGAGGCTTCACCCCAGCCTAAGATGCTGTTCAGAGGGGGCCTGGCACAGAGGAGACACACTGGGAACGTCTGCACCTTTCTCCCCACTCAAAAGTGAGAAGAGACAAAGGAGATGAGCAAAATGCACCAGATCTCTGCCTCAGAAAGTTGGTGGGGATGAAGTGTCAAAGACCCTCATGGGTAAGAAAAGATCATTTTTCAATATCATTCCACTTACAAGGAACACTCTTGCTATTTTTCTGGTAAACAAGCATCTTGCCCCAAGCACAATGAAGGCAGCTTTGCCTGTCTTTGGAAGATGAACACACCAGAGTGAGACCATTGTTATCAGGAAAGCAGCCAGATTCATGCACCTGATTTTAAATAATCTGGCCAGAAGAAGAATCCTCAGCATGGCTGGACTGGAACACAGCTATGGTCAGTTACGCCAAGCAGTGATCGGACAAACAAGGGCAGGAACAAAGGACAGGTCTGGTCTGCAATGACCTTTTCCAATTATCTGTTGATCCCTTAAGCTAAACTGTCCATTCTTACTGGTGCAAGCCAAGAAAAAGCAGCATGATTTGACAGAAGGAACTGCAAGGCTCTAATCTCTCTTTAACATTTTACTCCTTGGCTGTGGGCAAAGCAGATCGAAATGCTAATGCCTCGGACAGATCATCTCCAGTAGGGGAATGAAAACATCTTACCTGTAGGCAAGGGACAGGCTGCCTCTGATCTCCTGAAGGACCTTCTAAAACCTAAGATTCAATGGCTGGAAGCAGCAGATGATTTAGCCTGGGTTGGGGTATGGTGGCCAGGTGTCAAGGTTTGGGGGGCAGGTAGATGTGAGCTTGACCACCAGCTCTGCCACTGCGGAACTGGGTGACTCTGGGTCACTCACTGAACCCTTACCTCTTCAGCTATAAATTAGAGACAATAATGCCTAACTTTACACAATTTAAGTGAGGACTAAATTAGACTAAGTCCATAAAGTGCTGAACTAAGTCAGACCACAAATGCAGGTGGACTTCAGGTTTAAGGGTCTGGAAATGACAACCTGGATGTGGTCCAGTTACTTCACTTCAAAGCAAAGGAGATATATATATATACACACACACACACACACACACACACACACACACACACACACACATATATATATCATAAGCATTTACATATATATGGTTAAATATAAATTTTTAACTAATAATTAAATTAAATATATATGGTTAAATATAAATTACAAGGGTTTAAGAGAGTACCAAGAGTCCTGGGAAAAATCTGCCAGAACTCTGAGTTCCCTGTCTTGAGCTTCCTGTCTTGATTTTGGGTGGGTGCCCTACGTAAACATATTTCTACATGCTGCTGTTATAGGATCTGCCTTCCGGACCTTCCTGTGCTTCCCGTCTCTTGAATTTCAGTGGGAAACACCTGGCTTTTCTCTCACACACAGTCAAGGTGAACATCTCAGAAAGGCTTCATTGTTTGAGAACTGGTGGCCCCACCACATTAGTCTGGCTTTCTGAAGACAGTGGGGCTCCCAGGTTATTCTCGCTCCTAAGCCATCTGGTTGACCTTCAGTGGCCGTCTCTCATTCCCACCAATCTCCGTCCAGTTCCACAAATCCCCAGTGCACCTCTGTAGAGGCTGTGCTGGCCATACCATGGTTCCGGCTCCACCTGTGAAGGGACTATAGCCAATGCTAGTGTTCCTAAACTTCCCAAAGATATGAGATTCAGAATGAGAAAATGGAATTCTTGCAAAATCTCAAAATTATAAGAATCTTAAAAAACTTCCACATTCAGGGCACCTGGGTGGTTCAGTCAGTTAAGTGTCTGCCTTTGGCTCAGGTCATCCTAGGGTCCTAGGGCTCCCTGCTCAGTGGGGAGACTGTTTCTCCCTTTCATTTTGCCCCTCTCCCCTGCTCATGCTCACTCTCTTACTCAAATAAATAAATAAAATCTTAAAAAAAGATCTTCCAATATTCTTTATACTCTCTACTCAGTATTATAGATATCTAAAAACTATGTTTAACAAAACCAAATATTTAGTTCAGTAGTATTTACAAGGAACTATACTCTATACTAAATATTCAAACACTGGAAAACAAGGGTGAACATTACATGGTAGTATTTGATTAATGCAATATTTGGATCTCCTAGCAAAGTTAATAGTACCACACGGACTTACAAGTTGAAATGGCCAATTTAAGAACTTACTTTGTTTCAAAAACTTGTATCTTGAAACATCACTCATGAGCTTTGAATAAAGTATACTATGCCTATACGCTTTTTTTTAAAAATAAGATTTATTTATTTATTTGAGAAAGAAAATGAGAAAGAGAGCGCACAAGGAGTAGAGGAGCAGAGGGAGAGAATCTCAAACAGACTCCCTGCTGAGCGCAGAGTCTGACACAGGGCTCAGTCTCATGACCCCAAGATCCTGACCTGAGCTGAAATCAAGACTCAGAGGCTCAACAGACTGAGACACCCAAGCACCCAAATGCCTATACACTTTTGATATTTATTTTAGTTGCAAAAATGACTTAGGTTCACAGCAGCCAGGGCTGTAGACACAAAGTTATAACTTGGAAAGAGACATAATCAAAAATGACTGCTTAGACCATGACTGCTTCTCTCCTGACTGCTCTGTTCTTTTCCTAGAAATGTTGACCTTCACTTTCAACATTGTGGGTCCATAATTTTTGTTCTTGTTTTTGCTTGACATCAGTGGATTCCTGAAAACCAATAATATCTCTCCACTGATTATTAAACTTCATTTCTCACAGAAAAATTGTAACACTTCCCTCTATTTTCATGATGACTCTACTGATTTTTCTTGGGATTTGGGAAAGTGTGCAAATTCCTTGAGCAACGCTGGAAAGGGATCCCCACTTGCAGACACTCGCCAAGGGCTCCAGCAGGGATGCCTGGCCTCCAACTCTCCCCTTTGCTTCCCACACAGCCATTTCCCAGACTTCCTGGCTTACTTCCCACCCTGAAACTATAGGAAGGTTCCTACCCTCCTCGTAATTCCTGGGCTGTATTCTGACAATATACTCAGTTCATGAATGGGCTTTATTCTTCAAGTCACCTGTTCCCTGAGTGCCAGCTATCTGTGATTGACAGAACCCCTTCTTGCCTGGTACCCCAGCAGCTCCAAGTCCTTGCCAACTGACAGTCACCCCAACTGCTCACACCCCTGTCTGAGATTTTCCAGTCCCTCAAGGCCCCCTTTGTTGCCACCTCACCCCATGATCACTGTCCAGGCACAGTATAAAATTCTAAACTGGGGAGGCAGAGTCTGCACATTTCCACACAGGCATAAAGAGTACCACCTGGGCGCCTGGGTGGCTCAGTGGGTTAAAGCCTCTGCCTTCGGCTCAGGTCATGATCTCAGGGTCCTGGGATCGAGGCCCGCATCAGGCTCTCTGCTCAGCAGGGAGCCTGCTTCCTCCTCTCTCTCTGTCTACTTGTAATCTCTCTCTGTCATATAAATAAATAAAATCTTTTAAAAAAAAAAAAGAGTACCACCTGTACTCAGGGCACATGGTGCTCTGGGAGAGGGAGCTGAGTGTCTGGGCGAGGAGCTCGGCCCCAGGTCATTTATCCCTGTAATGCCAGAGCAGGGAGTAATAGCAGTAGAGGCAGGTATGCTGCCATTGACAAAGTCAGGAGAGTGAAACAAAACATCACCTGGCTACCGGAGGAGGAAAAGGGATCAGCCTGGGAATGGGAGAAGGAAGCACAAGCAGGGTTTCTTTTCTTCTTCTTTTTTTTTTTTTTAAGGTCTTCTCATTTTTATTCGCTGCATATTTTTATTATCCACATCGGGGGTAACACAGCAATCTCATCCTGTCTCTGGCCCTTTAACCACATAAACACATAATAACCTCCTGACAATGACCTTGTTCAGCCATTGCCCTGGACCCTCCCCACTTGTATCTAACATGTTCTCACTCAGACCCTGTCTTCTGGACAACATTAAATTCAACCTTGTATCCAGAAGTTCCTGCCTCGTGGTCTCTGGGTTCATGCTCCATCACAGCAGTATCCCTGCCACTTGGTTCTTGGCTTTTTCAAAATGATTTTTGTTGCTTTTATTACTTTAGCTTTGAAGAGAGGCAGTTTCTATATGCTCTGCCCACTTCTTTGGTGGGGCTACTTTCAGATTCTATCTGTCTCTGGTCTAAGTGATGGAGCCTTCAAATACGCCTAAATAATGGACTAGTCTAGCAGTTCCTGTTACCCTCAACTCCTGGCTGTTGCCTCACTGGAGACTGGTAACATTTCTCATCAAGGAGGACAAATTTGATTTTTATAAAGCATAAGAAAAACTCAAGTACTGTTGCTCCCTGATTCTTTTCCAGCTGGACTCCAGAGTTAGGTTCCAGATCCTAAAGCATCTCATCAAATCCTGCAGCCCAGCACACCCAGGCGTACAAAGAAAAGAAGAAAAACAACTCTTTTCTGTTCCCTTCAGACCAGTCTTGTCCTTCCCTGAGCGGTTCGCTGCTGCCTGTGCTGTGGCGATCCTGTGTGCTTGGCACACCACTGTTGGACTCTCCTCTATTTCCTAGCCTGGGTTTCAGGCTCACCACTGCAACCTGGGGATGGTGCTCGTTCATCCTGCTTCCTGAAGCCTGTGTCTCAAGTGTGATTTTATGCCCTCCCTCCAGAAGAAATAGAGATGAAGAGTAAAATCTATCACGTCTGCTAATTCTGCCCTCCTTGTTTCAGTCTTGCAGAATTCATGCATCTCTAGAAGACTCCACATGCCTTGTTGCAATTAGTGGTCATATGACTGTTTCCCTGGGAGGCCAGAGCTCATGTACTTTCAGATACAGTAAGGAATCAGGTGCATGGCTACAGCATCAAATGATGTTGGCTGAACTGCATCCAAAGCTCTTTATCACAATATTAGCCAGTGGACATGGTAGGACAGTATAATCCAGTGGTTCTCAAACTTTTCTAGAAGCCTTGTTTAAACACACATTGCTTTGGAGAAGTATCTGTTCATGTCTTCTTATCCATTTTTTGACTTGACTATCTGTTTCTTGGGTGTTGAGTTTGAGAAGTTCTTTATAGATCTTAGATATCAGCCCTTTGTCTGTAGTGTCATTTGTAAATATCTTCTTCCATTCTGTGGGTTGCCTCTTTATTTTGTTGACTGTTTCCTTTGCTGTGCAGAGCTTTTTATCTTGATGAAGTCCCAAAAGCTCATTTCGCTTTTGTTTCCCTTGCCTTTGGAGACGTGTCTTGAAAGAAGTTGCTGTGCCCAATGTCAAAGAGGTTACTGCCTAAGTTCTTCTCTAGGATTTTGATGGATTCTTGTCTCACATTGAGGTCTTTCATCCATTTAGAGTAGATAATTGTGTATGGTGTAAGAGAGGTCCATTTTCATTCTTCTGTATATAGCTGCCCAATTTTCCCAGCACCATTTATTGAAGAGACTGTCTTTCTTCCACTGGATATTTTTTTCCTGCTTTGTCGAAGATTAGTTGACCATAGAATTAAGAGTCCATATCTGGACTCTCTATTATGTTCCATTGGTCTATGTGTCTGTTTTTGTGCCAGTACCATGCTGTCTTGGTAATCACAGCTTTGTAATATAGCTTGAAATTAGGCAACGTGATGCCCCCAGCTTTGTTTTTCTTTTTCAACATTTCCTTGGCAATTCGGGAGCTTTTCTGGTTCCATACAAATTTTAGGATTGTTTTGTTCCAGCATTTTGAAAAATGCCGTTGGTATTTTGATTGGGATGGCGTTGAAAGTATAGTTTGCTCTGGGCAGCACAGTCATTGTAATGATGTTTTATTCTTCTGATCCATGAGCATGGAATGTTTTTCCATCTTTTTGTGTGTTCTTCAATTTCTTTTGTGAGTGTTTTGTAGTTCCTAGAGTATAGATCCTTGACCTCTTTGGTTAGGTTTATTCTAAGGTATCTAAAGGCTAACAGACACATGAAAAAGTGTTCATCATCATTAGCCATCAGGGAAATTCAAATCAAAACCACACTGAAATACCACTGTACACCAGTTAGAATGGCAAAAATTAACAAGGCAAGAAACAACAAATGTTAGAGAAGTTGTGGAGAAAGGGGAACCCTCTTAGGTTGTTGGTGGGAATACAAATTGGTGCAGTCACTTTGGAAAGCAGTGTGGAGGTTCCTCAAAAAATCAATAGACCTACCCTATGACCCAGCAATTGCACTACTGTGTATTTACCCCAAAGATACGGATGTAGTGAAAAGAAGGGCCATATGCACCCCAGTGTTCAAGGCAGCAATGTCCACAATAGCCAAAATGTGGAAAGAGCCAAGATGCCCTTCAACAGATTTATGGATAAAGATGTGGTCCATATACACAATGGAATATTATTCAGCCATCAGAAAGGATGAATACCCAACTTTCACATCAACATGGATGGGACTGGAGGAGATTATGCTAAGTGAAATAAGTCAAACAGAGAAAGTTAATTATCATTTGGTTTCACTTATTTGTGGAACATAAGGAATAGCATGGAAAATGTTAGGAGAAGGGAAAATGAAGGGGGAGAAATCAGGGTGGGAGACAAACCATGAGAAACTATGGACTCTGGGAAACAGAGTTTTAGAAGGGAAGGGGGTGGGGGAATGGGTGAAACTGGTGATGAGTATTAAGGAGGGCATGGATTTCATGGAGCACTGGGTATTATATGCAAACAACGAATCATGGAATACTACATCAAAAACTAATGATGTACTGTATGGTGACTAACTTAACACAATAAAAAAAGAAACATTAATAATAAACAACAACAAAAATAAATGCACATTGCTGAGTGTCACCCCCAGAGTCTCTGCATCAATAGGTCTGAAGAATGAGAATTTCATTTCTAACAAGTTCTCAGATGGTTCTGATGCTGCCCTCTAGGTTCCAATAAAACTTTACTTATAATAACAGGTGGCAGTCCAGATTTGACCCATAGTTTGCCAACCCTGCACTAAAAGGTTCTTTACACTGAGCTTTTACTTTTCAGTGATGG
The DNA here is from genome assembly GCA_002007465.1 of Ailurus styani. Taxonomy (NCBI): domain Eukaryota; kingdom Metazoa; phylum Chordata; class Mammalia; order Carnivora; family Ailuridae; genus Ailurus; species Ailurus styani. The sequence goes on from LNAC01001290.1 coordinate 122,885, forward strand.
TTGATTAGGCAAGAAATTAGAAAGCTAAGAGTCCATATTGCTGCTTCTAGATTCATCTAGTTTGTTGGAGAGTTACTTATTCTAAATGAGTCCTAGAGATGCTGTGTATTCTATCCTTGTTTAAAATCTGGTCTACATATTTTTAGAGATAACACCATTCATGCAAATGTAACTTTAAATTTTATATGCAAATTATGATCGCTTTAACATATCCAATTCAGAAGCTTGGACCAACGCTCTGAGGAGAATGCAAGCACATTGCTGGGAAGTGAGGCCTGAGGGTCTGGCCACTGATACTAGGCACTGTCAATGCTTAAGACAGAGACCCCAGGGGTGGAGAGCAGCCTCAGTGCCATCGACTATAAGAATGGAGGGAAGACTGAATGAGGTCTCAGGATCCTTGACTGTGAGGCTCTCTGACTTCTTTTGGCTCCCTACACACTAGTTCTACAGACACTGATGGGGAGAGATAGGGCTCATTCTGAGGGCACAGGCTGATTGACAGTGACTAATTTCTAATCTGGAGGCATTTTCCAAACTTGTGTTTTTCTCCGAGGTACCTCTTTATACCCTGGTGGTGGGCTCCTTCCACAGTATCCAACTATCTCTCCATGGTAGATTGTGGTGGTGATTTTTTTTCTTTTTTTAAAGTTATGTTCAATTAGCCAACGTATAGTACATCACTAGTTTTTGATGTACTGTTCAATGATGATTCATTAGTTGCGTATAACACCCTGTGCTCATCACCACACATGCTCTCCTTAATATCCATCACCCAGTTACCCCATTCCCCCACCCCCCTCCCTTCTGCAACCCTCAGTTTTGTTCCTGGAGTCCAGAATCTCTTATTGTTTGCCTCCCTCTCTGATTTCTTCCCATTCAAGTTTTCCTTCCCCTCCCCTGTGGTCCTCCTCGCTATGCCTCATGTTCCACATATGAGTGGAACCATATGATAATTGTCTTTCTCTGCTTGATTTTTTTCTATATCCTTACTGATTGTCTGTCTAGTTGTTCTGTTAACTGTTGGGAGAGGTTGTTAAAGTTTCCATCTCTAAGCACTGACTTGTCTATTTCTGGTTTCAGTTCTACCAGTTTTTGTTCTACATATTTTCAAGCTCTGTTATTTGGTACATACACATTTAAGATTGTTACGTCTTCTTGAAAGATCAACCTTTTTATCATTATATAATGCCTTCCTCTGTCTCTGGTGGCTTTCTTTGCTCTGCAATATAGCTTACCTGTTATTAATATAGACAATTTTTTTTAAAATTAAGTTTGGCACGATATATCTTTTTCACACTTTCACTTTCAACTTGCCTGTATTGTTATGTTTAGAGTGGGTTTCTTATAGACAGCATATCTTTGGAACATGTCTTTTTATCTACTTTGCTAGTTTTTGTCTTTAATTGGTATATTTAGAACATTTACACTTAATGTAATTATTGATATGTTAGGGTTTAAATTTGCTATTTTATTTTCTTCTGTTTATTCTCTCATTTCTCTATTTTCCTTGCCCTGCTTTCCTATAGGTTACTTGGACATTTTTCAGAATTTCATTTTGATTTAGCTAATGTTTTAGAAAGTTATCTGTTCATATAACTTTCTTAATGGTTAGTAGGTATGACATTTTACACATATAATTTTTACTACTCTTTACTGATGTAGTCATTTTACCAGTTCAGGTGCAATATATTAATCTTATCTCCCTTTAAGTCCCTTTACCCCATTTATAATATAATTATCTTAAATATTTCCTCCACATAGATTTAGTGTCCCATCAGATAGTGGTATAATTTTGCTTCAACTGTCAAGCATAATTTTAAAAACATATTTATAAGAGGATTAAAAAAACCTATTATATTTACTCCTATTTGTGCTTGTCAAATTCCTCTTTTCTAATGTTTTAAGTTTGCTTCTTTTATCCCTTCATTTCTACTTAAAGAACTTTCTTTAGCCAGTCTTTTAGCAAAGGTCTGCTGGCAACAGATTCTTAGTTTTTCTTCACCTGAGAATGTCTTGATTTTCCCTGCATTCCCAAAGGCTGTTTTCACTGCATATTAGATTCTGGCTTGACAGTTCTTTCCTTTCAGCACCTGAAAAATAATGTGCTGCTTCTCTCTAGTCTACATGGTTTCTGTTGAGAAATCTGCTGTCATTCTAATTGTTTTTTCCTTGTACGTAAGGTGTAATTTTCCTCTGGCTATTTTCAAGATTTTTATTTTCTTTAGTTTAGAAATTTGGTTATGACGCATCTTGGTGTGGGTTTCTTTGAGTTTATCCTGTTTAAAATTCTATCAGCTTCTTAAATCTGTAGGTTTGTCTCTTGACAACTTTGGGAAGTTTTCCATTATTTCCATTATTACCATTATTTCCTCAAGTCCTTTTTGAGTCCTCTTTCTCCTATCAGAAACTCTGATAACATGAATGTCAGATCCCATATTATAGTTCCACAGACCACTAAGGCTTTGTTCATTTTTTTGTTCCATTTCACTTTCTTTCTGTTGTTCACATTTGGTAACTTCTATTATTCTATCTTCTAGCTCTTAAATTCTTTATTCTTTCCTTCTGTTCTTGAGCTTCAGGTACTGTATTTTCCAGCGCAAAAGTTTCCATTTGGTTCTTCATCATATCTTCTATTTCTTTGTTGAAACTTTTGACTTTTTTGTTGAGGATTTTTGTCTTGTTTGTATGCTTGCTTGTTTTTAGCATGTTAAAAATTGCTCATTGGACCATTTTTATCATGGCTGCTTAAAAATATTGTCTGATAATTCTATCATATCTGTCATCTCAGTGTTGGCATCTAATGATTGTCTTTTTTCATTCAGTTTGAGATGTTCCTGGTTCTTGGTATGCTTTTTTTTTTTTTTTAACTGAAGCCTGTCCATTTTTGTATTATGTTCTAAGACTCTGATATTATTTAAGCCTACTTTAGCTGGCTTTCTCTGATTATTGCTGCCAGGTAGAGGGAGATGTTCAGGTTCCCCCCAAGGCTTCTGCTGATACCTGAAGAGGAGGATCCTCATTATTGCTGGGTAGGAACTGCAGCTGCAGAAATGGTCTTCCATGACTCTATAGTGGGGATGGTCTCATTATTTCTGGGCAATGGTGAAAGTTTTGACTCTTCACTAGTCCTTCGCTGACACCACCCTGGCAGGGATGGAGAGGAGCACTTTGTTTCTGCCAGGTGCATGTAAAAGTCTACTCCCCAAAAGGCCCACTTACACCATGAGAAATGTGGGGTCTTCTTAGTGACCACTGAAGACAAAAGTTCTAGCTCCCTACTTGACCTTCTCTGGGTGGGGGTGGGAACCACAGATATTTTTCTGTAGTGTTTGGATCAAGGATAGCAGTTATTGTCTAAGAGTTTTCTGTCTTGTTCAGCTACTCTTTTCCTGGTCCTTTGGTTTTTGTTTGGTTGTTTTTTTCATCTGGGTGGGAGAGTTTGGGTTTGTTTCCTTGTTTGTTTGTTTATTTTTGTCCCTGACCATTGCATTTCCAGGCTTCCAGATCTTTTATGAGGCACAAAGAAAACACAGGAAACTCACCACTATGTCATTCCTCAGTTCCAGAGGTACTTAGCCAGTCTGCCTCTTCTTTCCACCTTTCATGGTCTTCTTCCCTTTGTCTAGATATAGTGCCCAGTGTTTTTAGTTGGACTTTGCAGAAGGAATAGGGAGAAGTACCTTTTTCCACTTTCCAGAAGCAGAAGTCAGTCATCTGTTAGCATCTGCACAACATGCCTAGTTAGGCTATAACATCCCACATGAATATGCATGAATTTCATGACAAAGGATGCAAAGTCATTCCTCAATTTTCAAAATCAAATCCCTTAAAAAACAAATTTATTTTAAATCATGGTTATTTGTACTTAAACAATAAACAGTGAATTTAAATACTCTCTTGAAAATAGGTGGGGGTTGTGGAGTGTAGCTCTCCTGACATTTAACTGAATACCTAACAGCACTGCAAGACAAAGACTAAACAAGAGACACACTGTCTTGATTGAGGAAACAGGATGAAACTGCCAGGGATCACTTATTGTATTGTTTTATGTAACTTGCTTAACTCCTGGGGACTTAGATTCCTTATTTATAAATTGACCAGGTTATACTTGAATTCAGGACTGATTTTTAAGTTCTATTTTAGCTCTTAAACCCATCATTTATTCTAAAATATTTTCTCTCTACTTCAGAGATGAAACTAAGGTATGATGTCAGTTCTAGGAACAGGCTTCCCAAAGTAAAGCTTTTCCAACTGAGGCATCCTTTGCCATTCTTGATAAATGGCAACAGTGGACCAGAATCACCTCTGTGTCAGGTGGTTTTTTGCACGTCAGTAACATTGAGACCTTTAATGGCACATTAGAACAGAGTGCCTTCAAAGTCAAGAGCCTAGAAGATGGGGACTGGCCCATGCAATGCACGGAGACACAGCTCAGGACAGAAGCTCTGTCAGCTATGGGGCTGTGATATGCAAGATTTTGGAAACCACCTTCGAGACAGAAATGCTTCTCCAGAAGAAAACAAACACTCTCAGTGGCTGCATCTAAGGTCAATTAGTCCTTCTGGGGTGCCTGCATGTGCACAGAGTTTCTACTTTGTATTTAAAAGCTTCCCTCTCGTACTTAGGCTGTCAAAGCAGAAAGTGTGATTTTCTCATAAATCCACCCTTCATGGGCCCACTGAACCATTCTCTACTTCGTAGAGAAATACTTTGTTTCTACAATCAGAAAGAAAAGAAGTCACTGAACAGTCCTACAGAAGGTATGTGGGGAGACAGAAACTATATGGAACAACTTCCCTAAATAAAAAAGCATCAGGGCGCCTGGGTGGCTCAGTGGGTTAAAGCCTCTGCCTTTGGCTCAGGTCATGATCTCAGGGTCCTGGGATCGAGGCCCGTATCGAGCTCTCTGCTCGGCAGGGAGCATGCTTCCTCCTCTCTCTCTGCCTGCCTCTCTGCCTATTTGTAATCTCTCTCTCTCTGTCATATAAATAAATAAAATCTTAAAAAAAATAAAAAAATTAAAAAATAAAAAAGCATCAGAGTGTCCAAATCTAAGAAATAACCATCCTGGCAGGTAAGAGTCTTCTTTGGCCATGGTGGTTCAGTACTCTAGTGAATACACAAAATGAAGAGAGACACCAAACAGAGCTCCAAATGATTAGTATTTTCCGGAAAGACACATATCTTATGATTTCACTCATGTGGAATTTAAGAAAAAAATTTTAACTAATGAGAGTCTAAATTAAAACTTTTTTAAAAGGTCCAAATAATGAAGCATTGACTATAAAACAAACACTTGCAGTTTTTTCTACTTATAGAGATTTGTCTAATAACAACAATAAAAAAGAAAGTAACTTGCTTTAGGAAAAGCCATGATATAAAACCATCTAAATGTATTAAACAGATATGAAAATATAAATGTAACAATAATGATTTAATTTCTGCACCAGATGAACAAGCCAGGAGCAAGCCACTAATAGCTCTCCTGAGTCCTTTCTATGTCCCAGGCACTGTCCATAGGACTGTCCATGTATTAATCCATGGAACCTTCACAGCCCCCAGACAGGCACCCCCTTCACTCCTACTGCACAGGGAGAAAAACAGAGGCACAAAAAATGAAGGAACATGCCCTAGGTCACATGGCAGGTGAGGATTCTTTGGTTATAAAGCAAACCAACATTGATGAACTCCTTGGATCACATATTTTCAACAGGACATGTATTACAACTGAGCATCTGGCATTACATTCCACCCCCATGCTTTTGCTCTGAGGTTCATGTAAAATGAGTAAATACTGTGTGAAGGAAGGAGGATCAAAAATATAGTCGACAATGAATTTTAAAGTTTTCACTCCTCTCTCACCACACATACCCAAAGCACGACAAACAGGGTAGGCCATTACGGTCTACTTTGGGACCACACACAGATGTTGTTTATGCTCTCACAGGAATAGAAACTTCTAGAATTTGGTTCTGGATTCACTCAGTTGGATAAATCTGGTTGTGGGGGAGCCGACCCAGAAGGAGAAGGCAGAAAAGAAAGTGGGAGGACAAGGCCACATGGACAAAGCCCAGGTCCTGGGGAACTGCAGATTCTCTTGGAGCTCAGAGAAGTAGCTCAGGGAGAGACACAAGCCACAGCCATCAGGCAGTCTGACCGGGACCTTGCCTGAGCTTTGGCTCAGGGCAGAGCAGGGATCTGGCAAGAGCACTCGAGTAGACTCTGGCACTGACGAGTAGGGCAGTGGGGTAGGGCGTCCTGTAGATGGGATTCTGAGAGCAATACAAAACCACATCTGTCCAGCCAGGGGCCAGGAGCAGCCTTGGGAAGTGAGGAAGCACAGTCTCCAGGTATATTCCCACCATGGAATGGGGAAAAGTCACAGTCCAGCCCATCTCAAGCTGAACAAGGAAGGGCCCTGGTGGCTATAAGAAGATAGAAGGCAAGAGAAGCATTACACAGTGGGAGATGACCAGGGGTAACTGGAACAGCTACAAGGGCCGACCACACACAAACATTTGGGGAAGCCTGGTAGAGACCAAGGAGATAACTCCGTTCCAGAACTAATTCCAAAGGAGATCAGAATCAAAGACCCTGCCAATCTCCTAGACATGTCAATGTGTGGGGACCCAGAATCTGGTTAGACATGTAGGAGCTACTCTGGACTTGGCCCGAGGCATGGGGAGAAGAATCCTCTGGGGCAAGGCACTTGAGTCCTAGGCCAACACACGTTACTAGTTAATGCAGAATGGAAACCTGTGAGTCAAGCCAGCAGGAGCCAGGGTGAGCTGCAGAGGGCTTGGACTTGGGGTACACCCAGGGGCTCAGCTCTTCTTGGAATTGGGAGGCCTTGCTCCAATTTCCAGCAAAATAATCTCTACACTGGACCAGGAGTGTCCCATCTGGGAGAAGTTCATTATAAGTCAGCAGTGAGTCAGACAGGTCATTCATGAATTTCCTTATGAAAGTATCAGCTTAGGAACTGTTGGCTTTAGGAGCTGGTGACAAGGGAAAGCAGCCGCTGGCCACCAAGGACCTGGGGAAGCCCATGGAACAAGGAAATTGTCGTTCCAGCAGCACAGCATAGAGCAAGGAAGTATGAGAAACTCTGATCTCCAGGCTGCCCATCTGCACCACCAACTCTGTGCTCTTGGCAAAATGACTGTGTTCATGCCTGAATTATTGTGGTTGAAGAAAGTTGCCTTTACAATGGCTGTAGAAACCTTTCTTCTTACTCTCTTTCAAGTCCTGAATTCTGTGGATACCTGATGCCAAAGAAATGCCTTCCACAGTCAGAGGTCTGAGGAATGAAGGTCAGGCCAAGAATTTGCACCAAAAAGCTTTATGGTGGCCCAGCAAAGCTGAGGCTCTGACATTTGCAATGGAAAAGTAAATCAGATCAGGAACTTAAAACCACAGCAGCAATCTCCTAAGGAACTGTTATTAAAGAATAAGGAATAATGGAGAGAATGTATCCAGAATCTACAAATTAGTAACTACATATCTTTGAAGGGCTGCAAATCTAAAAGTGAATAAAAGCTTCAGTTATCATCGTTTCCCCTTTTCTCTATTTGCAGCATCAACCTCTCCTGATCATTCCTAAAGCCAAGCCCTGCAGACAAATACGGATAACTTACAATTTTACAGTGCCAGGCACATTATACAAATTACGAATATAAGACCATTCTAAAGTCACATATTATTTCAAAGGTCATGATATACTTGGTTAACCATGAACTTCAGAGAAATATCAAAGGGTTATTCCATCCTGAGATGGGCAAACTCTCTACAGTGATTACGACAGCACAGTGTACCTTCTTTTTAAACTCTACAATGAGGCCAAAGCCAGGGCAGTATTCTGAGATCACCTTCACAAGACAGAGATGACAACACTTGATTCAGCTCAAATACCTGAAAACCTCATATAGAAAAGCACTAGCTCCAAACAAAATTGAGGAAGAAAGCTTACTTTTTGGTCTTATCAATTCCAAACTCTTAACCTAGCATTCCAAACCAGTGTTGTCCAATAAAAACATAATATGAACCATATATATATATTAAGTATTCTGGTAGTCATATTTTTAAAAAGTTAAAAAAAGTAAAACTAATTTTAATTGTACATTTTATTTAAAATGTAATTTTAGACACATTTCAATTTGTTGTCAGTTTAAAAATATATCATATATTTTATAGCATTTTTTTCATACTAGATCTTTGAAATCCAGAGTATATTTTACACCTGGACTATATCTCAATTTAGACAAGCCATATTTGGAGTGCTCAATGCCACAGAGGGCTAATAATGCCTACTATAATGTCCCAACTTCCCTTCCCCATATCCTAACTGAAACCTTACTAGTTCCCCATTCCTGTCCCAAGTTTTGTAAGCATGGGTACCAGATTTTTTAAGATGGCTCTAATTTCCCCTACTCGTCCCCACTGCACCTGGTGCCTGGTTTCAATGCCAAGGCTGTGAGCTATCTGCTCTCCTAGTTACTGGACCTAGCTCCGGGGTGAAGCTGCCTGCGTTTGAATTTATCTTCCACTATGTGCCACCTGTTAAGTGAGCAAGTTAATTAACATCTTTTTGGGTCCTCAGTTCCCCCATTTTGGCAACAGATAAGAAAAGCATTTTTCTGATGGTTGCCAGAAATAAGACGTGATGTTCTGGAACACCACACTCTATTCCATAAGCTTAGGAACAGTAGAAATAGAACTACTGTCTTTCTCCCCTGCCCCCCACAGGTCCTGATGTGGGGTTGAGAAAACATGTCCTCTTTTCTATCCTTATTACTTTGCCCAGGAGGCTCCCAGACCCTGGTTTCAATTCACTTAAAAAATTCTGTTCATTTTCAAGAATCAGATCAAAAGGTACCCTTCTTCAGGAAGTCTTTCCTTTTTCCAACCTCCCACCAAGATGCAAGTATTCCCATGAGTCTGCCTTGATGTTTTTATTTCTTACCCTCTAGACCATCCTAGTTATTCATGTAAGACATAGCTTACCTTCTGACTCTTCTGCAAGAGTTAAGGCACTTATTAAAATTGTAAACCTCTCCCTCTCTTCCTCTGCCCTTTCATCCCCTTCACGTTTGCCCAAGACAGTCCTGACATGAAGCCCATGATTTTGAAATAAATGAATCTGACAGCTTTGATTTAGTATATCTGACCTTTTCCTTGTTAATCAAAATTCCAATAGTAAATAAAAAGGAGATTATTTTTTAAATCTTGGTATGCACCCTCTAGCTTTGAGACTGATACTCTATACCCTCCCCTTCCCGTCCCCTTTTGAGGTCCCCACACCTGCCTCCGCAGGTCCCCAGGCTCTCTGCTGGCATCACCCAGTTCTGACTCCTACTGGGCCTTCCCCCATCACAAAGGGACTCTCAAACAGAGCCCATGTCAGTAGCCCTGCTACTCCAGCCCTGGTCTGGGCTGTCTTCTTTCAGGGCCTGGCCAGGTGACCAGCGGGCTAATCTGACCTACCGATATGGAGGAGGGAATTCCTGCTATTCATTCCCAGATGGCAGACCCATTAAGTAGACAGGTTAATGCCACAGTGTCAGTGTGGAATCTCAAGGGCTACAAAGGGCCAGTGCAGAGATGTCGGGCAGAGGCACTCCGTGATTGCTCAGTTATTTCATAAACCATAGGGCACATTTATTCCAACTGAGTAAAGACAAGGCCATCTGACTTCCAGCTTCGTCGAAGGCTAAACCAGGAGTGTTTGTTAATTCATTAGGTCAATTTAAGTGTCCCAACAAAAGACACTGAGAACAAAGGCATTTTACTCTGTGAAAAAGAAACTTCTTGAAAAATTAAGTTCTTATAATAAAATTTTAATTTGTTTAAAATTAAAATGAATTTTGAATGAAGAAAGATCACTAACTCATTTTATTAAAAAAAAAAAGGCAATTAATCCTCCAAGGAGTGTCTGTGCAACAGGCTAGAAACACAAACCATTTCCAGTTTGAGGAGATGCTTTGCTTCCCTGCAGTGGTTTTTCCACATGCCTGGCAGCTCTTACTTATTTCCTCATGACTCTTACACCAGACTCTTGGGGGTGGGGGTGAAATGCTGACCTCCCACCAGGGAACAAAGCAGGGGCATGTTCTATCAGCAAGTGAGCAGTTGAGACCATTAAGGCAGCAGGAAACAGATCTCCAGGTAAATTCAGTTCCCTTTCCTTAACACAGGGAAAGGAGGAGAAGCTTGCATATTATCATCACCTAGCCTTTCAGAAAAAGGCGGGCAGGAAGTGCTCTCCCTACCTCACCCCTTCCCTCCCTTCCTTCCCCTGGCCTGGCCCAGCCTGGCCCCACCGTCCGTGGTAGGCTTAAGTACACTGTCAGTTCAACAAACCCCTACAATTAATGGCCAGTTGCAGTTACCGGAAAGCATTTCATTACATCTAACCCTGGCTCCACCACAGACCAAGTCCACGAGAGCACCAGCAAATCTTTGGAAGTTATCCAGATGCTAACTAGCTTCTGGCAAGCATCTATTAAATGAGAAATTTTAAAGGTTGTGGCTATCTCATAAATGCTTGCAGGATTCAATGTGAAAAACAGTCACTTTATTTATTTATTTATTTATTTATCTTAATTTTATTTTTTTTATTCTTTGCCCAAGGGGTACAGGTCTGTGAATCATCAGGCTTACATCTTTCACAGCATTCACTTTAAAATGACTTTGTAAACATGCCTGACAACATTAAATCATAGGGTATAAACTATGAATCTACTATGCATCTAAAGATCTTTCCATGATATCTTCTACTACATGAGGGGCCAGATGGCAGGAGAAGGCCAGGAGCCCTAGCATCAGGAAACTCAGGTCATAGGCAGACTCTACCACTATCTGCCCATGCACCCGCCAAGCCTGCTTCTTCAACTGCAAAGCCAAGGGTGGGGTATAAGAAATCCCTACATCCCTCTGAGCTCCCAGAAACTACTAGTCAAAGCAATATTAGAGTATGTTACTATAATAAATAAACCCCAACACCGTAGTGACTTCACCCAACAAAATGTCTTTCTTTATCACATAAAGTCCCCTGATGGTCATCAGAATCTCTGTTCCATTGAATGTCTTAGAGAGCAGGCTCCATCCATCTGGTGATGCCATGTCTCATCATGAGGCCCCCATGGCCCCCAGAGCAGGCAGGAGTTAGGGAGGAATATTAGTTTTTAAGTGCCTTGGCCTGGCAGTGACACATACCCTTCCTCTCACAGCCTATTGGCTGGACCTAGTTACATGGTCTTGACCTAACTGCAGGGGAAGCTGGGAAATGTACAAGAACACATGAAATATTTAGTGAGCACTCTCTATGTCCACCATACAGATGACACTTCATTTATTTATTTTACTAATATAATCTGTTTATTGGAGCAGATTAACAGAACCTCACGATATGCTGCATTACAGAAGAAAAAGAAGTTCTTACAATTAAGTATGCCAGAAACACAGAGAGGCAGATGGAGAGAAGGGAACACTCAGCCAAATGCCCAAAACTCAAGCAAATGCAGCCCCTGAGTAGGGACAATGTGCGAGTCTGTAGCTGTGCCCTCTGTGGGCTACCACGGGGAGACTGGCATGCTCAAATGGATGCCAGGCCTCCTGGATCTGAGTCACTTGGGACGCATGTGGAGTCTAACAAAGAAGGCAACAAGACTTGGCCATCCCCACCCCCAGCCATACTGCGCTATGGTGGTCTGTCTACTAGTCTGCCTACAGCCTAGGAAGCTATATTTAGCACTTCTTCCCCCAATCACGGCCTCACTCCTCCTCTAAGACTTTACTGCTGCCATAAATGATGTCATCAAAATCCCAGCTGGCCCAAAACTTCCATGGGTGCCTGGCACCAGGCTCAGAGCTACTACAGACACCACAATGATCCCAGGTGGGGTTCCCCACACTCCCACTGTCCCCAGAAACTCAAAATCTAAGTCATGAGGTGGTTGGGTAAGACTTCTGGAACAGCATGGCCTTTAAGGCAGTATATATGTTTAGTTATTTTTTTCTACTCTATAAAGATTTTTTAAGAGTTGTATAACTGAGTAAAGAAGGGAACAGAGAAACTTCATATGCTACTGATGAATCTCATTAGCTGCTAGGGCACACCATAGCAGATAGCATTGAATATACTGAGTTTTTATGAGAATTCCTTCATTCTTCTCATTGAATCCTATGTAGACACAATATACTTAACCCTGTCTTACTCTGTCAAAGAGACAAGTCTAGAAGCAGAGGGGGTAATCAAGCCAAGAAAAATGTAGAAACATGAAATCCATTAGAGGGTATATCTCTCGGTGGGCATCACGGATGCTTGGAATTATGGAACCGAGGGATGGGTCTAAGACAGCAAGGACAGAGTCCGTGGCATGAGTTGCCTTCCCCTCAAAGGCTATATTCAGAGGTGAAGTGAAAGTCAGGGCAGACTTTCCAGAAATGCCAACTTTCCTGAGAATAGACAGTGTTCATGTACAGCAATGACCCAGTCTCTTCTGGACTCATTTGACCTCTGAGGCTCAGAGACTGGGTAACAGGCATAAGGTAAGAAGTCGTAGAAGGATTCAGATCCACATCTGTCTGACCGAGAGGGTGCTCTGGGCTCATGTTGCACGCTGGAGTACTCTTCATCTCTGCACCCGCCCTGGGTCCTCATGGCCCTGACCAGAAAATCCTGATGACAGACTAAGCAAACACTTAGCAGCCTCTCCTCCTTCCCAAGGCTACTTCAAAATGACAGCAAAGTAATAAAAGTGCAATTAATTTATAAAAGTAAAGAGAAAAGGAGGAGAACAATCAGCCACCTACAGATTTCAGTGAAGTTCTAAAAAAGGAGAAGGAGCACAGACAATATGTTCCATCATAATTACTTAAGGGCTGCTTATTGATTTTCAACATAGAATCAACTTCTGAGCAAAACTGGAGAGGTTCAAATATGTTTGCAGAATAGACTGTGAATGGCCTCAAAATCCCAGCTGGCCCAAAACTTTCATGGGTGCCTGGCACCAGGCTCAGAGCTACTACAGGATATGGATATGGATATGGATATGGATATGGATATGGATATGGATATGGATATGGATATGGATATGGATATTGGGTATGTAAGAGTAAAGGTACTGCACGAACAGATGAGAGGTAAAGAAAGTGGAAGGAGGAGTAGAGGGAAGGCACGGGCACCGATATGCACATTTGCATGGTCAGAATTAAGAAGGATAGCAAAAGTCGATGGACTGAGACTCAAAGGTTTCTATATATTGCTTAAGGTTGAAATATGACCACCAACAAAAAACCAAGCCAAAAATAATACAAGAAATATTAAGAAACAAATATAAGAAACATCAAGAAACAAAAGGTAGTGGTAGCATAAGTGAGAGAAACCCCAATCATTCAGAGCAGAGAACTGAAAGAATGTCTAAAATCAATTCATTAATTATGAAACAGCAACATAAGCATGCTCTTTAGGTTTATGGAGGTAATGCCAGGAAGACCAAGAACTAAGAACAAAATGATTCAACAGGGAGCAGAGGATAGGTGCTTTTCATTATAAGGTCTTCTTTACCATTTTGATTTCCACTATTTGCATGAAATCATCTGACAAGAAAGAAAAAGAAAAAAATTAACCAAGCATAATGCATATTTTCTACACATTTACCTGATTAGATTATTAGGTTCCTGGAAGTCGGAGCAGGAATTAACATGTCCTTTTTTCTCCAACATCTTCCATCCATAACTCTAATGCTGTTGTGTGTCTTGGGAAAATGCAATTGGCACTCACTCTACTGAACTTGTAAATAAGAACCCCTCCACTGTCTGGTACTGCACATCTACCATCCTCAGGCCCATCTAGTCCTTGGTCTTTCCCCAAACAGTCCCACTCCACATATAGGCTTTGATGGGATTAAATGGTCAACACCCCACATCTCCAGTGCTGAAAAAGCATGTAATCTTACTGATATGGCATCCACAGAATCACTTTATATCGTAAGACCTATGAGTGTGCATATACACAGAAGCTGATGTATACATCTCAGTTGTGATGGGATGGGGTCAGGGGTAGTGGGGAACAGGACTCTTCGTGTCACTCACCGAAAGTCCTAGAAAAAATGGCAGCTACAACACTTCCTAGGGAGCCCTTCTCCATTCACCCACCATGACAATTATGCCGTCCCTTCTGCATATGTTAAAATATCCCATCCAATCTCAATACATAGTTTTTGGAAATAAAAAGACACCTAAGTTATGGATTTAGAAAATTTTTTTAATAGAATTTGGAGGGAGACCAATGGAATAAATTGTGAAAAAAAATTTTCCCCTTCTTAGGGGAAAATTACAACACAACTAACCTAGGGTTGCCTGGGTAGCTCATTCGTTTGAATGTCTGACTCTTGATTTTGGCTCAGATCATCAGGGTCATGATATCAAGTCCCATGTCAGGCTCCACACTGAGTGTGCAGTCTGCTTAAGGTTCTCTCTCTCCCTTTCCCTCTGCCCACCCACCCCTGCCTCACTTGTTCTCTCAAAAACAAAAACAAAAACAAAAACAAAAACAAAACAAAAACTAAGCTCCATCTCTAACTCTGCCTGACTACAAAAACAACAAATCAAAACTATTCCCACAGAAATACTTGCCTTCTGATTTAAGTCAGAAGTCATGACAAAATTAAGGGACTTTCTATTCAAAATGGGTGGGCATTGTTTGCATTTGTATTTGAAGACATTCACTGTCAAAAGACTTTTAAAAAAAGACCATTGGATAAATTCTCCGGAACTTAGAGGATGGCATGGAATTATTTAATTTTGTTAGCTGTTAAAATGCATTATCCTAGGTAAGAAAATGCTTTTCTGAGATGCATGATGAAGTATTGTATGGCAAAAAACAAGATGTCTGCAGTTGGCTTTGGATGCTGGTAGTTCCTATAACTGATGTGGAAACACAGTGGGTTTTTTTGTACTTTCTACTTGTGTGTACCTCCCTAAGACCTAGCAATTCTACTTCTAAGTATTTGCTCAGACAAACGAAAACACAATCCACACAAAGACCTGGCCAAGAATGTTTATTGCCGCTTTGCTTGTAGCAGCTAAAAACTGGCCTTGGTACAATGAACAACAAGAGAATGGGTCCACAAGCTATGAGAGCATGGAACATACCATGGAGCACTACCCAGTGATATAAAGGAACTGACTGTTGACACACGCAACAACATGGAGCAATCTCAAATGCATCGTGCTGAGCAAAAAAAGCCAGGTCCTAAAGAGTACTGCCCATGTGATAGAAATCAAACCAGTTGCTAACCACTGAGGCATGGGGACTGACTGGAGACAGGGAGCTTTTGGAGCTTGATGGAAGTGTTCTGTATCTTCATGGGAGTGTTGGTTACATTTATGTAGATATTTGTCAAATTTCAACTACACATGTCAGCTATGTGCATATGGGAACTTCATCATTAAAAACAAGGAGCACTGGTGTTAGGCACAAACAATGAATCTTGGAACACTACATTAAAAACTAATGATGTACTGTATGGTGACTAACAACACAATAAAAAATAAATAAATAAATTTTTTAAAAGAGACAAAAATAAATAAATAAAAACAAAAACAAAAATGTAATTATATACAAAAATACAATGACGGTTGATTTGAGTTCTCAATTAAAAATGAAAAACGAAGGCTGACTCTATGTTCTGCACAACTCAAGCTGGCCCAAGGCAGTTTAACCTAGGAATAAACTGAGGAGAGAACCATAATTTTCACTTAAAATGTCCCATTATTTATTTATTTTTTTAGTCTGTCCAGAGCACACTAAATCATATGGGACCACCAGGTGTGTCTGTGTGATGCCAAAGGCCCTGAAGAAGCCTGGGGCTCCTCCTGCTGAAGGCCAGTGATCCAGCTGGTCTGCAAAATCAGGCCAGTGTCTGTGACTCTCCATCCCTTCACACTTTGGGAAACAGCACTGTTTGGGCACAGCAGACTGAGGTACCTGTGGGATGTCCTGAAAAAGCCATCTGGAAGGCTTGTGCTCCCATTCTCCAGGGCAAACTCTACAGGCCTGAACTCAGGATAGAGATCCTGGCTGAAGGTGCAGACTGTCCATCCTACCTGCCCCTTGCTCCAGTTCATGAGGATGCTGCCCTAGCTCTCCATCTTGGAAGGCTCCCCCAAATCATGGTGCTTCCACTACCTGCCAACATTTTCCTCCTATCTATGTCAGTTGCTCCCATCTACCCCCATGTATCTTTAACAACTCGTAAAGCACTTTTAAATGCATCACTTATTTCAGTACTTACAACAACATAATGGACTAGATAGAGCAGGTGCCCTTAGTCTCACTTTACAGAGGAGCAAGTTATATTGAAGGATTAAGTGTGTTTCCAAAGACTGGGACTCATACTAAGACCAAATCTTACATTTCCAAACTCTAAAACCAGGTTCTCTCCACCATCTCTGGCTATCTCTTGGTTAAACAAAATCCTAACCACACACACACACACACCAAAAAAAAAAAAAAAAAAGGAAGGAAAAAACAAAGGGAAGGAAAGGGAAAGCAAGGGAAGAGGGAGGGAGGGGATGGGGGAATAGGTGCAGAGGAAGGAAAGAATAAAAAGGGAAGGAAGGAGGGAAAGGAGGAGGGAGGAAGGAAGGGAGGCAGGCAGTTTTGAAAAGGTTTAATGTAGTCTATATAACTGAGAGAATTTGGGAAACAAAATTCTGGCTCTACCCACAATGAACCATGCTATTCTGAGCAAGCCTTGCAACCTCTCTGTGTTTGGGTACTTCCATGTAACATGGTGACCCACCTTACAGGGACTCCTACGAGGAGTCAATAAGATGAATTTGCAGAGTACCCAGGGCAGTGTCAGTTCACAGCGACTGCTTCACACCCTTTAGCTCTCTCTTTGTTAATTTATTTCAGTGACCTAAATGTGCTGAGTTCTTTAGCCCCATTACTTCTCCTTATGTTCTGAGGACATTTAATTCACACTTTCACCACCTATATATTTGCTATACTTTATCTCCACACTGAAGCTTATCAGAAACAATGTACAACCTCTACGCCCAAGAGCTACCCTCACGAAAGCTGACCCGAGAAACTAGGAAAATAAAAAACAGTTGGTCAGGAGAAAAGACATGTAATTCAATTTAAAACTTTAAAATTAAAAATCTTCCATTCTGAGTCTTATGTTCATTAAAGCAAATATTAAAGAATGCAAAAATTCCTGCTATAACACAGCTACCTAGACTCTCACGTGCACACTAAATCCAAGCAATATGGAAAAGGTGAGGCAAATGTTTGATGCTTTCATTGGTTTTGAGGTGGGGTCATCTCAACCTCTTCTTATCCAATAGTAAGTTCCTATACCAAATTCATCCAGAGTTTGTTAGGCACCCGTGGAGGCATGTCGACTGGGCCATGGGTACAGGGACAGTAGTGATGGCTGTCTTCAGAGGAAAGCTATCTACTCCCAGGACCAGAGGAGGTGCTGTGTCATTCCTCTTTAGTCACTGATAGCTTCAAGTATCATTTTTTCCTCAATACATGCAGGTTCCCAAGACCACGCATTTGTGCAGAGCCACTGACTACTGGCCACTAAGACCACACAACCTCAACAGAAATATGGTACACACCTCACCAAGCTACCGCAGTGGCTACTTAACTGCATTTAAAACCATTCTCCCCAAACCAAGCATAAAGCAACTTTTTAGAGACCAGTACATGACTCCAGTGGAGCTAAAAGAAGTGTCCATAATCAGAAGACACTAAATAAGTTCATGGCTTGCCAATATTTGAGTTTCCAGGAGATGAAGCATGATACACAGATGGTCTTAATGATTCTTAGAAAATATTAAGACTGATTCTTCAAGCCACACATAAAGTTGACCATATAATTGATAGGCAATCTACATTTATCCATCTGTTCCACAGAAAATTAGGGCATGTCTACAATGGGCCAGGCCCAGAGCCCAAAGCTTAGGACACAAAATTAGGGAAACATGGTTCTTGTTGATGGTCCTGGTGAGGAGAGAAGCTGAATAATGCAGGAGAAACACACACTGTGGTGAAATTGGTCTCAATGTAAATTAGCAGCCAGAAATTCCAAACAGTCTTAGTATTGACTAGTATTACACCATATGCCTCAGCTCTGCTTACTCCCTGACCTTTGGTGACCATTTTCATTACAAAATTTTTGTCTCTGGCTTGGATTTCCCACCTGAACTCTAGATGAAAATATACAAATGCCAAGTTGACATCTCGACTTGGATGTCTAAAACGATCTCAAGTTGAAGATGCTTAACACAGAGCTCTCAATTCCAGCTGCCTGCCAACTCACTGCTTTTTTGTCTTCTTCACTCAGTGAAAGGCAACTTCACTTTCTCAGTCGCCCAAGCCACAACCTCACAGTCCTCCTTGACTCTGTTCCCCCTTACGCTGCCTATCCCAATAACGAAATGCCACTCCCATTGGCTATACCTTTGACATGTTTCCAGGATCTGACCACCACTCACCACCCCACTGTCCCTCCCCTGCTCTGAGAAAGCATGACCTTTCACCTGCACTGCTGCTTCCTGTCAGTTCCTCTGCTGCTTGTCCCGCCTTTCTGTGTTGCCTTCCCCCACAGACCCTCCACAGTGACCCTACAAAGCAGATGTCAGGTCATGTCATTCTGTGCTAAAAACTCTGTGGTTCCTCAGCCTAGAGTAAGATTGAGGGCTTTTCCACAGAATCACTACTTACTACATGGTTTGGGCTCAGGCTATTGCTGAGACTTTGTTCTGTACAATGCTTCCCTGGCTCATTTCCTCCTAGCTCAGAAAACATACAAGGCATGTCCTTGAGTCAGAAACGTGACATCTGTGGTTCCCTCTGCAGTGCCTAATGTTGCCCCAGATAGCACAGCTCCTCCCTCGTTTCTTTCAGATTTCTGCCCAAATGTCCCCAGAGAGGTCTTCGCTAAGCGGCCCACGGAAAAACAGTACCTGTCACCCCACACCAGGTTCTGCCGCCTTCCCTGCTTTACTTTTCTTCACGGCTCTCACCACTACTGAATACATATAAATACATTTTTATTTGTTCATTTTCCCTCCCTCTCCACCCTCTAGAGCAGCGTCATCCAATAGAAATATAACAGGAGACATAGATATAATTTTGAATTTTCTAGTATCCATACTTGAAATAAATAGAAACAGGGAAATAAAAAGAAACAGAGAAAATTACTTATAATGTTTTTTGTTTAACCTCATATAGCCAAAACATGAACATTTCAAAGTGAAATCAATAAAAAAATATTAATAAGATATTATACCTTTTTTGATACTAAATTTGAAATCTTGTGTGTATGTTACACTTAGAGTGCATCTCAGTTCAGGCTCACCACATTTAAAGGGCTTGGTCAGCACCCATGAGTGACGGCTACAGTATTCATCAGCTTAGCTCTGGAATATAAACTCCATGGAGCAAAGAATGGTTTTGTTCACCATTTACGCAACAGCTCAAACAGTGCCTGCCACGTAGTCTGCAAATCAATTAATTGTTTAATTAACAGGGTTGTCTTCCCTCTAATGAGCACATGTTGAATATAAACAATATGAGAGACTAACAAAATGTGGTAAAAATAAAGATGATTATATCACAGTGCTTATAACCTAGTAAGAGAAGCAATACTGTAAAGAAATAAAGTTGGAGGTATACTAAGGGAAAAGGAAAACAATCCACACCAATTTTGAGCTGAGTGGGAAAGGACCTGGTTGGGGCTCAGATGTGGCACAACCCTGACTACTTGGAGAAGTGAAGGCAGAAGGTCATAAAGATTATAGCAATTCCCAGGATGAGAGTGATAAAAGCTAGACTCAAGAGAAGCTCAGGGACAGATGGTGAGGAGGCAGAATCAACAGTGCCTGGCTCAGCTCTGTGTGGGGACCAAGTCAGGGGAGGTATTTCAAAGACTGGGCTTTTGAGCTCAATGGCTAAGGAAGAAGACGGTACCATGATAAACCCGTGCAATCCTGACAGATAACAGACGGATGAATGAGGACAGCTAATGACTTACTGTCTAGTTCCAACATGTTAGACCCAACACATAACCTCATTTTGACCACTCTTTATCCACATTTTAGACATTTCTACCCAACTGAGTAGCAATGGTATCTCCCAGAACATTCCACAAGGAAATACCAATTGGAGAGTCAGAAGGGCCCCTATTCCGGCCTCAGTTTCGTCCTCTATAAAATTAGGACGGCGGTGCTGGGCCAGGTGATCTCAGCCTGGTCCAGTAGGTCCTTTCCCTGTCCCTGGTCTTCCGAGCTCTTTTCCTGTATCACAGGAGCTGAGCTCTCTAGCAGAAGACTGTGCAGGTGTGAGTCTCATTCTCTCAAGAACTGTTCACCGAACACTTTGGTTATTCTTCAGTAATATCTGCCAATAGCAAACTTAAAGCCAAGAGCAAGCTCAAAAGAGCCACTGTCATCACAAACTTACTACAGCTAAAAATGTAGAGGATGAGCAGACCAAAGTACACCTTGATGGGGAGTGTGAACAGTCACATTTCTAAACTGACATTACGATGCCCAGTACTGAAGCTGGTGAACCTTTCTACAAAGGACAGGGCATTCCTCCTGTACACAAAGTGTGTATATATGACATAACACTTCAAACTTAGGGCTAGCAGCAAGGAACACTCTCTGGAAAGCTGTCTCATGGTACCCAGAAGGGTAATAGAAGCATCTCACCTTAGCCGTTCTTCCTCTTTTTTTCGAAGATTGAAGTCTCGCTGAACCACTTGGAGAACATGCTCCGTTTCATCATCAGTCAGACCAGACAGGTCCAGTTTCCTCCCCATGATTTAATACCAAGCACAGATGATGACACAAGACCTGAGAAATTAAGGAAAGACCACAAATTGAGGGCAAGAGGAAAGCTTTACCAGGACAAAAATCAACCCATTTTGTCATTAACACAGAATCAATACAGCTTGATCTAAGGTAGTATCTTGCTCTGCTTTCACATTCAGTAAACAGTTATAGACAATTTTGGTGAGCTGCAGAGAAAGAGAGAAGGTACCTGAGTATCTACCAGTTTCAATCATCCCTCCCAACCCTTAAGTTAGAAAAAAATACATAAATCACTTTTTTCAACACAATGAAGCATACAAGAGGGCTAGTGTGGATTTCCACAAAATACCAAAAGACAGGATCCAAAAATTCTAAATTTTTGAGACTTGAAGTTTTAAATTCTAAGTATTATATGTAATTACAAAATAAAATAAATTATAATACTTTTAAAAATATCCTCTATACACTATATTCCTTTAACTTTTCATCATGTGGCTATAAAATATAAACTAGAAATCAATACGCTCTTTTCTGCAAAAGGAAAAAATATGCTAAAATAATCTCATATAGCCATTTTCTCAGCAGTAGAAAAGGTGGTATTTCAAAGGAGCACCTTCCAGCGGTGTTTACCTAGAAATTAGGGGAAACTATATTTTTAAAAGTCATTTTTAATGAATGGCTGCACCCAGGTATGAAATCAAATACATAATTCCCCAAAATTGCCTAGAACTGAAGACCATAATAAACATGAATGCAATCTTCCTCAATAAAGTATTAGTGGAACCAATCCAGTAAGATTTCAAAGAGATTATTACATACAATGACCAAGCGGGTTTTATCTAAGCAACTCCAGGTTAGTCCAACATTGAAAAATCAACCAGTGTAATTCACCACATTAACAGAATAAAATGGAAAAACCATACAATCGTTTCATTGCCCATTAATTACAGAAGCCCTCTACAGACTAAGACTACAAGAAAACATCCTCCATTATATAAAGGGCATTTTCAGAAAAAAGAAAGAAAATCTAAGCTAAAATTAACATCATACTCAATGATGAAAGAGGGCATTTGTTGTGATGAGCACTGGGTGTTGCACGTAAGTGATGAATCACTGAATTCAACTCCAGAAACCAATATTTCCCTGCATGTTAACAAACAACATTTAAATAAAATATTAATAAGTAAACTAGAGGTGCAGCGATTAAAAAAAAAAAGCTCTCACTAATAATCTCATTTTAATCTAACTGCCTCTTTAAATATCCTATCTCCAAAAACAGTCCCAATTTGAGGTAAAGGAGTTAAGACCTCGACATATGAATTTTGGGGTGACACAACTCAGCCCATAATCTCTCACATTTCACATTTTAGTTCCCCAAATTCATGACTTTCTCACATGTAACATATATTCAGCCCGTCCTGGTAGCCACAAAAGTCTTAGCCCATTCCAGCATCAACTCTGAGTACAAAATCTCCTCTAAATATCACCTAACTTAGGTACAGGTGAGACTTGGGCAATGATTGATCCTGACGTAAAATTCCATTCCAGCTGTGAACCTGTGAAACCTTGCATGTTATCTGCTTCCAAAGTACAGTATATAGGAGAGGCATCAGATTGACATTCCTATTCTAGATGGGAGAAACTAGAAAGAAGAAAGGAGTCTTGGGTCTCAAGCAAGTCTGAGCACAGAGCAAATTCCATTAGATTTTAAAGCTCAAGAATAATTCTTGTCTTCTGTGCCCACCAGAGTGGACCCACCTTCTCAGCCCACCAGGGTGGCTATCCCAACCCCTGGGCCCTGGGTGTAGACAGAGAAGCTTGGCCCTCTGTAACTGAGGAAGAGAGAGTTTCCCCCCGCCGCCCCCCCAGACCATGGTGGCAGTGGCAGCCCTGGGGACCTCCGAATTGTCTTCGGGATCATTCTTCCCCCTTCTTGAAAGATAACACATGTGTGTAAGCAAGATGGCTCTATTGGCCCATCCTGTAGAATCTCAGAAGGCCACCAGGCTGCCTTCACTTCATCCTGTCTCTGTTTAGTCTAAACTGTCAGTGCTTCCGCTCATAATAAATTCTCAAAAACTTTGTTGACTTCCCATGCAATGCATAGAAAGCCAAGCCATCAAACAAGAGGATCCTCTACAGTTCTCTCCTGGGTAACCAAAGCTCTATTCCTGGTTTCTGCTGAAATAGCTGATTGGGTCCCTGAGTTGCACTCATAATCCACTGTAGCCAGTGGCTGTCCAGCCACACCCTTGATATTCCCTCCAGACATACTTTGTCATTTTTTTGCAATATGGGTAGACTGAGAACTTTCCAGATCTTTATGTTCTAGTTCCTTTTGCTTAACAATCCTTCTTTATTTTCACTCTCTGCTCTTGCATTTTACCATAAACAGCAAGGACAGACCAGGCCATGCTTCAACACATGGCTTGGACGTCTCCTCAGCTAAATACCCCAATTCCATCACTTACAAATTCTACCTTCTACAAAACACTAGGACACAATCAGCCAAGTTCTCTGCTGCTTATAGCAAGGATCCAATTCCTCCACTTCCAATAACATGTTCCTCATTTCTGCCTGAGACCTCACCTTTAACATTCATACTTCCGCCCCCGTTCTGTTCACAATGATACCTATATTCTCTCAGACAATAGAAGCTCTCTCTCCAGCCTCCTCTCTTCTTCCAAGCCCTCAGCAAAATCACCTTTACAATTGTCACCAACAGGCAACTTTGGCTTTTTCTAGCATGAGCCGCAGGCGCAGGACGCTTCCGCCTCTGCCCATTACCAGCTTCCAAAGCTGCTTGCACATGTTTACAAAGAAATGGCAAATACCCATATGAAAAGATGCTTAACTTCGTCGGTAATTACAGAATTGCAAACCAAAACCACATTTCACACCCATCAAAATAAAAAGTCTTTATCAAGTGTTGACAGGAGGTAGGATGATGGCAGCTTTCATAGAGTGCGTACAAATTGGTGCAATTGCTTTGTGACACGATGAAGTATCAGTTTCAAAATTGAGGAGGCACATACCCTATGAACTGGCAATTCTGCCACACCAGGATATATTCCTCCAATATAATCATGCAAATATACACCAAGATACAGGCATTTGATTGGATCACATGAAATTTCTATGTCTCTACCATTCTGATTTATAAAAATACCTATTTCACATAGTTCAACCCAACAGAAGATATTAATAGCAGTCACTTCAAAAAAGCAAAAAGGAAAACAAATGAAATAAAACCAGGAAACTCATGACCCGAGCTGAAGGCGGAGGCTTTAGCCCACTGAGCCACCCAGGCGCCCCCCACATGGATGAATCTTAAAAACATAATGTTGAGACAGAAAAGCATGCCACATGTACACACATTTGCAGCATGCACACATTATAATCCCTTTTATATAAAGTTCAAAAACATAGAAATCCAAAGCACATGTTTTAGGAAAAAATGTGGTAGAACTATAAAAAGCAAGATGGGACCTCTGAGGGGGAGAGAGGATTTGCTTGTGGATAATCACAGAGGCTTCGCAGTTCTCACTGGAAAGACAGGAACACCTTTTATTTATTTATTTATTTATTTGTATGATGCAAACCGACTTCAAGATTTAACCAACAAATCACAATAGGAATCCCAACTATTTTTTTAAATATTTTTTTCATGCCACTTATGCTATTTGTCGAAAGTAAATCTGTGGTCCACCTTGCCCATGTGATGCTGGGGGTGGGAGTGGGGAGAAAGTTAGTGCATCTGCAGTAGGCAAAAGTAAATTAGAAGTAAGGCTCCACTTTTAGGCTGCAAGGCAAAGGGAAAACTCCATAAAAGCTGCCATCTTCAAGTCCCTTGATGAGCAGGAAGAAACAAATCAGAGGGCACAGGGAAAATGCAGCCTGATTTCTTCCTTCAAAACACCCCATTAAAGGTGGTAACAGCACTTTGGAATTTCCCCCAAGGTGACATATCTGTCCCTTTCACTTCACTGCACTGGCTTTTGGTTTCTGAGAATTCTAAATGAGCTTCTAAGATGCCCAGTTAGTGGAAGATGGAAGTGGCAGCTTTGATCATTTCAAATGTAAGAAGAATGATCAGGGCTCAAAAGGGATAAATGGTTTCTGTAAAATTATATAAATAAAGTAGCTCTAAATGGACAAGGCAGAGAACAATGAGAAAACCTTTTGGGGAAATGAGGAAAGCATCTTCCTTTTCTACAGTAAGCACAATTAGATTTCCTGTGCAACAACAGAAATAGCATCTCAGAGCTGGAAAAGTCTCACAACCATGAATCACAGATCACTTTAGGTATGACAACTTCATTAACAGGTGACAGAGGGTAAGCACAGGAAAAGGAAGAGGTTTCCCCAAGACACGAAGCTGGTTCAGAACCAGCTGGCTTCCAGAACAATGCTTTCCCTCCTGGATCTCTCTGGCTTATATCCAACTAAGATGGCAGCAGAGAAAATAAAATAATGTATTAACACATACTTTGGTGAACTACATGCTGTATTTTCCATCTGATTTCTTCCCTTAATAGGTCACAAAATTCTTTCCTTTTAGTACATTTTTATGAGTACAAAATATTCCATTGTGTGGCTGTAACAACTTAACCAATCATACTTGCATACTTTCTGTTTATTTCCAATATTTTTCTACCATAAACAACACTAAGATGAGTATCTTTGTACATAAATACTTGTACAGTCTTGAAAAAAATTCTTAGATTGAAACAGCTGGGTCAATGTTTAGGCACATTTGATAATTACTGCCAGATTGCCATGAAAGCATTTATTCTCATTTTCCTTCTACCAGGATATTTGAGTGTTTGTGTTCCTCAAATCTTATTAAATAAAAATGGGAAATTGTTATGATTAGCAGTGCTTTGGTTACTAGTGATATGGAATATTTCATTACACCATGTTTTGAACATCAATACTTGCAGAACTGCCTTTTCTCATGAGCTTTGTAATTTTACCTTTTAGAGAATTTTATATATTTCTTAGTATTTTAAAGGGATGCTTAGTATATTAAAATAATCATCTGTCCTGTATTTTTGCAGATTGTCACTTGTCTTTTAATTGTATTCATTGTGTTTTTCTATGTAAACTTGCTTAATTTATGCAATAAAAGGTTGGGTGTTGTTTTTGTTATCCATAAGCTTCTACCTATTCTCAATTCTTTTGTAAGAAAACCTAACACTGTAAAGATGGCAGATCATCCCCAAATTTACTAATACACCAAAAAATGGTCAATAAAAAATTCATTTGAATTTTTACTCCTACCTTGGTAAAAAAGTTTCAAAGTGCATCTGGAGACATAAATGGATAATTTTAGCCAGACGATTATGAAAAGGAACAATAATGAGGGGTGATTTGCAATTCCAGGTTTTAAGGTGTGCTACTGGCATGAGATCAGCTGACAGATCAGCAGCTCAGGACAGGTCAGGAAAGAAAGTCCTGAGAAAGACCCATATGTGTCTGTGTGTCTGTCTGTCTATCTATCTACCTATTTTTCTTTCTATCTATCTATCTATCTATCTATCTATCTATCTATCTATCTATCTATCTATCTATCTATCTGTTCATGGGTCATCTAAGTCAGACAGATTGGTCAATAGATGGTTGGGACAGTTGGCCAATCACATCAGGTTTGTGAGGTTTCTAAGGACATTTATTAGTGAGTTAAAGAAACTGAAGTGACAAAAAGAAATGAAGAGCAAAATGGGAAATGTATTGCTGAGATGAAAAAGCATTTGGTGTACAGCAGTACTATTAATAATAAAAACAAACTAGGAACTATGCAAATACCCTTCACTAGAAGACTAAATTGTGATATATTCACCAGTGGAATACTATATAGTAATATGCATGAGAAAACTGCAACTACATATAGCAGTACGACTGAATCTCATGAATATTCTGCTGAGCAAAAATAAGCTAGGCAGAGAGTACATAGTGATGATTCCAATTACACAAAGTTCAAAATCAGGCAAAACTATGTAGTATTAGAAGCAGGAGAGTGGTCATCATTAGGCAGGAAAACAGTGGCTTAAAAGGGCAAGGCTGGAGAACTGGTAATGCTGTTTCCTGATCTGAGTGCTAGTTACGCAGATGTGTTCAACTTGTGAAAATCCACCAAAGTATACACTTTTGATTTGTGTATTCTTCTATGTATGACATAGTTCAATAAAAAGTAGAAAATACAGTATGAATAGAAAATCCTATGTAAACAGGTAAACTAGAAATACACTGAAAGATAATCACAAGAAGTATTACCAATGGTTACCTCTGAGTGGTAAAGTTTCATATAATCCAATTTTTAAAAAATTTGCTTTTGCATGTTTTTTCCCTTCTATAATAAACACTATTTGACTAATTAAACAAACACCATTAATGGTATGTATGAGGATATTCTCTTCAATGTTATTTACAATAGCAAATTTGTCTAAGCAACTGAAATGTCTAATGATAGACATTAAATTTGCTATGACATATCTCTGAGATAGGATACTAATGTGCTATCAAAATGGCATATTTTTAAAATATGATATATTACTGACATGAAAAGATTATATACTTTTATTTATTGTATTGTATAAATATAATACAAAAATGATATATTACTGACATGGAAAATATTCACAACATATTTATGAATGAAAATTACAGATTGAAAAACAATATTAAATGATCCCAATTGTTTTGTTTTTCTAAAAAAAAAATGTGTGTGAATTCTACTGAAAAGAACAGAATGATAAATTATATGCCAAAGTTCACAGTTGTTATTTCTGGGTGATTGGATTTCTTATAAATTTTAATTATTTTTTATGTTTTTCCTTATTTATGCTTTGCAACTTTCCCACAATGAATATGGATTACTTTCTTAATGAAAAATAAATATTATTTTGAACAATAATAAAAGCCAGTAATAACTTTACCAGAGTAACTCAAGATTATAATACAATAAATGGTCTTGACATTACAAGAGGATCACAATAACTAATATGTCAAAGGAGAAGCCTGATGTTATCATATTCTAAGAAAGAGCCTGAAAACTTATCACTATTCAATTATATTTGATTTCACATCAGTTCATAGCTTCAGAGACCCTAAAATAAGAAGAGTTAAAATACCAATCACTAAAAAATCTCATTTTATGTCAAGATTGTGAAATAATGCCTGGTGGATACTCTATTAATGGCAGCTGATCAACAACTAATATCAATTCAGGTTCTTATTATGCTCCACAAATCAAAGATATCTATATCTTGGGACTTGGAAATCCTTCAAAAACTTGAGGATAAACAAAGGATAATTGGGAAATTTAAATCCTTCTGATCTCAATAGGGAAAGAAAGAAAGAAAGAAGGGGGGGAGGGAGGGAGAGAGAGAGAGAAAGAAAAGAAAAGAAAGAAAGAAAGAAAAGAAAGAAAGAAAGAAAGAAAGAAAGAAAGAAAGAAAGAAAGAAAGAAAGAAAAAGGAAGGAAGGAAGGAAGGAAGGAAGGAAGGAAGAAAGAGAAAGAAAGAAAGAAAGAAAGAAAGAAAGAAAGAAAGAAAGAAAGAAAGAGGAAAGAAAGAAAGAAAAAACAGTTTAGCCTGAGGCCATCTGTAAATAGTATAATTCACAAAACTTGGAGAAAAACCCACCTATAACAGAGTTTGGGTCTTACTTATGAAACCATGCAACCCATTCAAGACTGAACTGTGTTTTAATTCTGTGCTTGGTCAAATTTGATTACAGCAGTTTAGACAGGAACCAAAACAAACTCTCATCATCCTCAGCTTTCATTTGAAGGTTTATCATGTGAAACAAAATAGCACTGTGCTCACATGTATTTACCCAACTTCCACAAGACATTATGGAAGAGGTATTTTAAGGCAAGCATTAGAGAAAGTGACCTGTGTCAGCCACCCTGGAAAGCAAAGCAGAAGGTAGGTTGTAACAAAATGATAGATGCCTGAGACCAGTTGTTCCCGAGTCATTTTCTTTACATTTTCAAAGTTCTCTACAGCTATAAATGGCTCATAACTTTAAAGTTAGAAGACCCCCAAAAAGGTAGAATTGTCTATTCTATTCCTGGTTAGAATAATAAACATGAGGGAGGACATCGACACTTCTGTAGGAAACTAGTTAGTACAAACCTTGCAAATGAAAAATAGGAACTCCAAAGATACTAAGTACATACATAATGGAAATTTCATCAGAAAAGGTCGGTGTCAGGCACCTGGGTGGCTCAATCGGTAAGGCGGCTGCCTTCGGCTCAGGTCATGATCCCAGCGTCCTGGGATCGAGTCCACATTGGGCTCCCTGCTCAGCGGAGAGCCTGCTTGTCCCTCTCCCTCTGCCTGCCCCTCTGCCTACTTGTACTCTCTATCTCTCTGTCAAATAAATAAATAAATCTTCAAAAAAAAAAAAAAAGGTTAGTGTCCACACAAGTGACATTCTAGAAAGATGCCAGAAAAAAAAGGTCAAGGACAAATGGTTGAATGAGATTTCTATAAACCCATAGGGTGTGTGTGTGTGTGTGTGTGTGTGTGATATAACATGAACCTAAAAGAGAGAGAAAAGTAAAAAGATCAATTTGCAATATCCAAAGTCCTAAAGGTGATAAAATGTAAATACTGCTGGGGCTTCCCTCTTCAACCATGGGAACATAGTGTCTAGAAATGAAAAAAAATTTCTTATTCCTCCAAAAATATATATAAATGTTAGGACTCTAACTTAAGGCACTTACTAACAGGGAAAAAAGAAAAAAAACTTTACCTGGGAAGAAAGAAAACACCACATGTATGAGATGTACTTTTCAGTGTCACTGTGTCTGTTCTTTTTTTTTTTTTTAAGATTTTATTCACTTACTTGACAGAGAGAGCGAGATCACAAGTAGACAGAGAGGTAAGCAGAGGGAGAGGGGGAACCAGGCTCCCCGCTGAAGAGGGAGCCCGATGTGGGGCTTGATCCCAGGACCCTGAGATCATGACCTGAGCCGAAGGCAGAGACTTTAACCCACTAAGCCACCCAGGTGCCCCACTGTGTCTGTTCTTTGAAGCAAGTGATACTTGGGCTGTAGGGCTCACTGACCTTAATTATTTCACCTTCAAGACTTTATCCCTGCTATGACAGCCTGCTTCTCTAAGACACATCCTTTACCTATAGACAAGAACGGCCCAGAGCAAACATAGTTACACTACTGGACCACAGCTGATTGGGCCAGGGATGGCAGAATGCTATTAATATTCAGCTAGGGTATGTGATATTGGTGGCCTGCTACAATTCTACCTGAAAATGCCACCAGATGACTTTTAAACTAAAGATGTATTATTGAGATTTTTGCAGTTTAAACAAAATCTAGGCTGACTTCTAGTTTGAACTTGGTGTGTGAAAGTCAACATTTCCCCCTTGTCATTCTGGAAATCATTCAAAAAGCAACAAGGAAAATGAGAAACAAAATGTAAATTTCACTTCACCTAAGCCAGGAGACAATTAAAACTACAGAGAACAAATGTAAGCGGAAAGGCATCTAAAATAGAGGAAGAGAACATAAAAGGTTGCAGAGAGCTTTCTGAAGTTGCAGGTCTCAGTAAGTGCCAGAGAAACTACCCTTCTCAAAGGCAAAGGACACAAACTGAGGTGCTAACTCTTGCTTGAAACAGGAGAGGTAGACCAGCTGGCTCAATGAGCTTCTGTAGAACTAGTATTTTCTTTGTTTCTTTCCTCCAAAAGAAATGGCAACAATATACAAGGACTATATACAAAGAATTCATGTTTCCTGGAAGGACTCTTCCTTTTGTACAGTAAAAAAAAGACA
Source organism: Ailurus styani (assembly GCA_002007465.1). NCBI lineage: Eukaryota > Metazoa > Chordata > Mammalia > Carnivora > Ailuridae > Ailurus > Ailurus styani. Next base: position 153,531 of record LNAC01001290.1, read on the forward strand.
ATCTTTTTTTAAGACAATCTTTTTATTACCAAAAAATAAGAGTCAAATCAAAACAAAACAAAATCTTCCTTTTTTCATTGGCTTTGGTGAAATAAAGCCCAGTTATTAAAAAAAAAAAATCCAGCTAGCCCAGACCACATCCCCAATCTCTATAAACCTTCCACAATAACTATTCAGGAAAAATCAAACTCCTTTGATGATGAATAATAAAAAAGAAAAAACTCAGGAACTATATAAAAGACACTAGAAGATAAAAATAAATGAGCAAGAAAGGCAAGTAGCAAGTGAAGATCTCTCATTTTAAGATATTTGATGAAGAAATAGAGTGACCAAATATTTTTAAGAAATTAAAAACTTAATGATCAAAGCATACCCATGAATGAAGAAACAGGAAAAAATATCAAAATAACAAGAAATGATATAATGTGAATTGACAGGGCTTGGGAAAGAAGTGAGAGAAAATAACAACCACTGCAGAAATTATGCCAAGAAGGCATGCCAGGTAGTTGAGAAACTAGTGGAACAAAGTGAGAAGCATGGTGTGGGAAAATGTGAGAAAGGGGTCCAAAGTAAAACAGAAACAGAGTTATTAGAAAGATTGGGGAGAATATTCCGAATATGGGGAAAAAACTTGAAGAGACCCCAAAGGAAGGAAGTAGAAATACTGGAACACATACACAAGCTTCCTGAAAATTCTGAGACTACATTGGGTCCCAAGGAAAACTGATCTTTTAAGTTAAAAAAAGAAAAATTTCTTTTAGAGAGGAAGAGAGAGGGAGGGGAGGGGAGGGGCAGAGGGAGAAGGAGAAAGAGAATCTCAAGCAGACTCCCTGCTGAATGCAGAGCCCGGATGCAGGGCTGGATCTCATCACCCTGAGATCATGACCTGAGCTGAAATCAAGAGTTGGACACTTAACCAACTGAGCCACCCAGGGACCCCTTAACGTTTTAATTTTTTAACTACAAAAATAACGAGTAACATAAGCATACCTCACATACCACCAGAATAATTGCAAAATCCATAACTAACTTAAAGGTAAAAAAATAAAATCATAAAAGTAATAAAAGGAAACAGGAGAAAATTCTTTCATAATCTCAGAGTGAGAAAAGCATTCCTAAATATGATACAAAATTCACAAGACGCTGAAGATAATGGATAAATTCAACATAAAATTTGAAATGTCTGCATAATAAAGAACCCAAACACTATGAGCAGAGTTAAGTGACAAAGAGGAAAAAGATTGCAACCTACATCAAAGACAAAAGGATAATTTCCCTCAATATAAAAACTTTGACAAGTGGATTAGAAAAGCAAAAACCTAATAGAAAAACGGACAAAGAGAGTAATAAAAATCAGAAAAATTGTGCAGAAAGAACTATAAATGGCTCATAAACCTATCAAACACATAAAAAGACAAATGCAAATTGAAAGACTTTTTTTTTTCACCGATCAGATTTGCAAAGAGTCAAAAGCTTAGTATCACAAGGTGCTGGTAAGTCTGTGAGGAAATGGGCACTCTCTTTTTTTAAAGGTTTTATTTATTTATGACAGAGAGAGATAGCAAGAGAGGGAACACAAGTACAGGAGAGTTGGAGAGGGAGAAGCAGGCTCCCCGCTGAGCAGGGAGCCCAATGTGGCACTGGATCCCAGGACACTGAGATCATGACTGGAGCCAAAGGCAAACGTTTAATGACTGAGCCACCCAGGCACCCCAAATGGACACTCTCATACACTGCTGTTAGGATTATAAATGTACCATCTCTAGGGAGGGCAACTTGCCAATACCTATCAATATTACAGGTAGGCAGATAGATAGCTAGATATCCTTTCATTTGGGAATTCTACCTCTAAGAATTTAGAGATAGTACAGAGATAATACACATACATTTATGCAAAAGGACATATTTAGAAAGATCATTAGAGAACTAAGTGAAAAAATAATGATGGATAGCCATACAATGGAAAACAATGCACTTGGTAGGGAAAAATGAAGAAATTTGGGCGCCTGGGTGGCTCAGTGTGTTAAAGCCTCTGCCTTCGGCTCAGGTCATGATCTCAGGGTCCTGGGATCGAGGCCCGCATCAGGCTCTCTGCTCAGCGGGGAGCCTGCTTCCTCCTCTCTCTCTGCCTGCCTCTCAGCCTACCTGTGATATCTCTCCTTCTGTGAAATAAATAAAATCTTTAAAAAAAATGAAGAAATTTTATGAATTGATAAAGAAAATTCTTCAAATATAGGATTAAGTACAGGGTACAAAATGATAGGTACAAAAAGCAAGGTGTAAAACAGTAAGTACACTACTCCATTATTTGTATAAAACATGAGAAACAAAATATATGTTTCTAATGTATATATGTGTATATATATTTGCTTGTATATACATAAATAACTCTGGAAAAATTCATAGGAAAAACCCAGTAGCATGAGTAACCTAAAGAGAAGGGTAACTGTGGTCAGTGGTATGAAGCATACTTTTAATGCTTTTGAACTTTTGAAAGATTTAAATGTATTGTGTATTCAATATTTTAAATTTAAATTTTATATATTTGTGTGTATATCTATCTATCTATCTATCTATCTATCTATCTATCTATCTATCCTGTTTTAAAAGAGATAGCTGATCAAGTTACCCCCATGCATAAAATCCTTTCATCATTCCCCAGAGTTAGGAGATAAATTTCAGAGGACTTGGCTTACCACCAAGGCCCTCAAAGACCTCATCCTAACCTGCTCTCTTGGGGCTTGATTTTGACCTTCTTTCTTGATCTCTAGGAACCCATCACGCTGAGTTACTTATGAGAACACATCCTGCTCTCTCTTGCCCCTACCTTTAAACATGTTGGTCTTTACTGTCCCATAAGTCCTTGAGTATCTGCTTTTCTTTTTTTTTTTCTTATTTTTTTCTTTTTTTGTCTGTTTTCTCTCTGATGTTCAAATTGGGAAAATTCTATTGATCTGTCCCCATGTTCAGTGACCAATCCACTACAGTTTTTTGTTTATCCAACAATTTTTTTTCTTTCCATTGTTATATTTTTCAGTTCTGTAATTTCTTCTTTGGTACTTTTTTGTAGCTCTCTTTATTGTCATTTCCTATTTTTTATTTGTTTCATGTGGATTTGTAATTATTTACTGAAGCATTTTATAAAGGCTGCTTTAAAATTCTTGTCAGATATTTCCAACATCTGATTCATCTCCACATTAGTATCAGTTAACTGTCTTCTCTCATTCAAAGTATAATATTCCAGTTCTTGGTATGATGAGAGTTTTTCATTTGTATACTGGACATTTTGGCTATTAGTTAGGAGACTCTGGGTCTTATTTAGTTATTTTGTTATAACAGGCAGTCCCTCTGTTTAAGTTTATTTAGCACAAGGTCCTGTCCTACTTTTTTAAACTAAGGAAGGGTCCAGTGAAAATTTAATTTTCATAGCCTTAAAAAATCCTCTTGGCTTATCTAGTGCCACTGAGGTTCACATTGGTCCCTGTTGTGCTCCATGAGGGGGTGTACTGGGTTTCCCTAGGCCAGAATGCCAGGTGCTTCTCAATAGCGTTAGGAAGACTCCACCTGTGGAACTAAAAAGGCTTCCAGGGCTAAGCTGCCTTGTATGGCAGGATTCTTCATATGTTGAGGTGGGGAGAAAGGTGTCAGCCCCATGGTGGATGAAGAGGCTTCCCAGGCTGGGCACTCGTGGTGATGAGATAACCCCAGCCTGTGATGATAGAGTGCCTCTCAACCCACATACTTGTGGCTCAGTAATGAGGGAGTCTCAGACCCAACAGGGAAGGAGGGCACTTCCCGTGTCCACTTGATCCTCCACTGATTCCAAATTCCCAATTTCTACTTGGTTCCCAATCCCTACTTGGCTCCCAACTGATTCCCCTTGTGGGTTGTGCCATGTTCACCTGCTGTTGTTGTAGGACTTCTTTCAATCTGGGGAAGAAATGAGCCTACCAAGAGGTTGGAGTTCAGGAAACATTGTGCCTGAGTCATCTTCTGCTATTGATTTGGGTATCCTAAGATGCCCTGCCACTACATTGTTCTTCCAGTCCTGGGGACCCCCAATAGTTTGCTTTTGCTCTCTCCCTTCAGAATTCTCCTTTGGTTGTTGTATTGTTCAGGGTTCTCCAGAGAAACAGAACCAACAGGATAGAGTGAAGAGGGAGAGAGATTTATTTTAAAGAACTGGGTCGTGCAATGGTGGAGGCCTGGTGATTCTAAGATCTGATGAGGGAGTCTGACAGGCTGGAGATTGAAGGAAGAGTTACGGTTTGAGTCCAAAGGCAGTCCTCTGGCAGAATTTCTTCTTGCTTCGGATGAAGGGGTAAGGGTGTCAGGCTTTGTTCTATTAAGGCCTCCAGCTGATTGAATGAGGTCCACCCACATTATGGAGAGTGATCTACTTCACTCAGATTCCATCCGTTTAAATGTTAATCACATCCAAAGAAACATACTCACAGAAACATCAATATATTGTTGACCAAATATCTAAGCAGTGTGACTCAGCCAAACTGACACGTAAAATTAGCCATCACAGTTGTGTTTTGTTTTGTAATTATGTTCTATTTTGTAGAAAGTTTGTGAAGTAATATTGGATCTACAGCCCTCATAAACTTCCAGTTTTGTAAACTTCTCAAGCATTTTCTCTTCTAATAATATTTCTTTTTTTTCTTCTTTTTCTTTCCAGTGACTATAATCCCATGTGTTTATCAGACTTTCTCTCACGTCTCATATTCTCTCTTTTGATTTTATGTCCTTTTTTTTCTCACACTTCATTCTGGATATTTTTCCAATTTAGATCAGAATTCTTTGAGTGTTCATTCATTTTCTCTTCATGTATTTTTAACTTATCATTAAACCTATTTTTTTAAAAGTAAGCTCCATATCCAAAGTGGGGCTCGAACTCCTGACCTCAAGATCAACAGTCACATGTTCCACTGACTGAGCCAGCCAGGTACCCCATAAACCCATTTTTAAGTTTTTAAATTTGGCAATTTTTCAATTCTAAATTTTCCGTTTCATTTTTCTTACTTGTTCTGTTGTTTTTTTCTGTCTACATTTTCAATCTTTTCTTTTATCTCTTTGAATACAGTAACATAGCTATTTTTGAATCTGTCTGATAACTCAGTAGGTCTGTTTATATTTTCTTTTTTTTGACTTGTTTTTATTCATTTCCTCCCATCTTCTCTTATACCCAGTTATTTTTTTTTTATGCACATTGGGTTTGCAAAATTGAAGTCTATATTATAGTTACCTTGCTCTATAGATGATTCTTGTTTGTTTGTGTCTGGTGCTTGTAGTGCCAGCAAGCCAGGCATGTATTCTCATCTTCAAGATTGAACTTTAGGGCGCCTGGGTGGCTCAGTGAGTTAATGCCTCTGCCTTCGGCTCAGGTCATGATCTCAGGGTCCTGGGATCGAGGCCCGCATTGGGCTCCCTGCTCAGCAAGGAGCCTGCTTCCTCCTCTCTCTCTGCCTGTCTCTCAGCCTACTTGTGATCTCTCTCTCTCTGTCAAATAAATAAATAAAATCTTAAAAAAAAAAGAAGATTGAACTTTTTTTTTTAAGATTTTATTTATTCATTTGACACAGAGAGAGAGATTACAAGTAGGCAGAGAGTCAGGCAGAGAGAGAGGAGAGAGGAGGAAGCAGGCTCCCTGCTGAGCAGAGAGCCCAATGTGGGCCTCGATCCCAGGACCCTGAGATCATGACCTGAGCCGAAGGCAGTGGCTTTAACCCACTGAGCCACCCAGGCACCCAAGATTGAACTTTAACTTCAAAACTGAAACAACTGGGTGGCTCGCTCAGTTGAGTGTCCAACTCTTGATATTGGCTCAAGTCATGATCTCACCATCGTGAGACTGAGCCCCACATGAGGCTCCACTCTCAGCATGGAATCTGCTTCAGATTGTCTCTCCCTCTGCCCCTCTTCTGCTTACACACACACTCTCTCTTCTTTCTAAAATAAGTCAATAAATAAAATCTTAAAAAAACAAACAGAAACAACTGGAAGCTCAGCAGCTATTCTTGCACAGGCTTTCTTCATCCAGTTCACCCTACTCAAAGAGTGGACCCTTTGTGGATTTCAACACAAAGTAAATGGTTTTGTCAGGCCCCTTTGCCTCTAAATCCAATCTCCCTAGTCCCGAAAAACTGTCAAAATTGCTGCTCAGCCTCACAAACTCACAAACTGGCAAATTGCCCAGTGGAAATCTCCAAATGTTAATCTTTCCTCCTTAGGCCCTGTTCCCCCAAGGCTCTGGTCCTCTGATTCTTCACTATCTTGTTAGCTCTTTAATGCTCTTAAACAGATATAGGGGTTTTTTCCCACATACTTTACTCAGCTTTTCCAGTTGTTCTCAGTAGAAGAGTAAGTCCCAATTGCCTGATCTGCCACTAACAGACATGTTCTTCTGCTATCTTAAACAGGAGTAAATTCTATGAATTTGACTTGTGAATTACCTACCTCTGTACTCCAGATTCAAAGTACATAACAGCAAACGTACCATAATTACTACAAACCAAGCACTATTTTAAACACCTTCCATATATTAACTTTTTCCTCATTAGGCAGTGGGTACCAATATTATCCTCATTTTTAAAAGAAAGAAGCTAAAGCAAAAAGAAAACAAATAGGGCACCTGGGTGGCTCAGTGGGTTAAAGCCTCTGCTTTCAGCTCAGGTCATGATCTCAGGGTCCTGGGATTGAGGCCTGCATCGGGCTCCCTGCTCAGCGAGGAGCCTGCTTCCCCCCCCCGCCCTCTGCCTGCCTCTCTGCCTCCTTGTGATCTCTCTCCCTCTGTGAAATAAATAAATAAAATCTTAAAAAAAAAAAAGAAAAAAGAAAACAAATAATTTGCTCAAGATCATGCTTGTAACTGGCTCCAGAGTCTACAGTCCTAACCACCAAGCAAAGCTGACTCACCTAGTTAAATTTCTAAAAATCTTCTTGGCAAACTATCCAGAAATAATGTATAATTTTTTTCTAGAAAAATTAAAATTATATTTAAGATAATTTTCAATGTCACTTTGGGTGACTGAATCTCTAATTTGATATCCACCTTCACAAACTACCTTAAGAATTGGTGATAGAGCTACCCTACAACCCAGCAATTGCACTACTGGGTATTTACCCCAAAGATACAGATACAGTAAAAAGAAAGGCCATATGCACCCCAATGTTCATAGTAACAATGTCCACAATAGCCAAACTGTGGAAAGAACTGAGATGCTCTTCAACAGACGAATGGATAAAGAAGATGTGGTTCATATATACAATGGAATATTACTCAGTCGTAAGAAAAGATGAATACCCAACATTTGCATCAATGTGAATGGAAGTGGAGATTATACTAAATGAAATAAATCAAACAGAGAAAGACAATTATCATATGGTTTTGCTTATTTGTGGAACATAAGGAATAGCATGGAGGACATTAGGAGAAGGAAGGGAAAGATGAAGGGGGAAATCAGAGAGGGAGATGAATCATGACAGACTGTGGACTCCAGGAAACAAACAGAGGGTTTTAGAAGGGAGGTGGGTCGGGGGGTGAGGGTGGGGGAGGGGGGACAGGTGAGCCTGGTGATGGGTACTAAGGAAGACATGTATTGCATGGTGTCCTGGGTGTCTTATGCAAACAATGAATCATGGAAAACTGATTGTTCCATTCAAAAACTAATGAAGTACTGTATGGTGCTAACATAATAAAAAAATTATAAAATTAAAAAAAAAGAATTGGTGATAGGATTTAATGCGTCCAACTGGACATGCAAAGTAGTCCAATGCACAAGCCTAATAGAGACTTTTATGGATGCAAAGAGAAGGAGATTCTGGAGAGGATCAAATCTGCTCAGAGAAATCTAAACTGCAACTGGGGAAAAGAAATGCATTAGAAAACGTCTTTGGTATGAAGATACATAGTATCCTCAAAAATATTCATTGAATACCTTCTGAAAGTACCAGGTACATACTGTTGAAAAATTACACCAAAGTTCATAGAGAAAGCGTTAGAATTATTAAGATGGTATATTCTTTAAAACTGTGTATAAAATATTATATATGTGTATGTATATGTGTATATTATTACATATAATATATAATGCCTAGAACATATGTATACTATTCATATTGGGGGAAAAGTAAATGAAAAATTACATGATATAAAAAAATATAGAGCTGGGCCATGAGACAGAAAATTTACCAGTAGTCCATAGTTTATAAAAAAACCTCCAGAGACAAGAACAGAAATAAATACAAAAATATTTAATTATAGCTTTGGGCATCCATGATATGTGACAGCTGCAGACAATTATATATACACGATATATAGCAGCCTTGCACTGGGTTCAATTTTTGCTATATATTTTGCGTAATATTATAAAACACATATATATAATGCTTGGCACATTTTAAGTCTTCTTTATTGTCATTTTCTCTATGCTAATAATACTAGAAATTGTTTTTAGAAAGTTAAAAAATGATTCTACATAACTCAGACTTTATTTCTACATTAGCATTCATTCTCTGCAAACATTGTCTATTGGCCAAATATTTGGGTCTAAGAGATATTAATAATGATTATCATTAATTAATAATAACAACAGTGGCTAACATTTTTTATAAAATGTGTTCATTGGTGGCAGTCTTTCTGTTCTAGAGTCTCTCAAGAATCACAGTTATTATAGTTATTTTTTTATTGAGGGAAACCAAGGCACTGAGCATTAAGTAAGTAGCTCAATGGTAAGTTGCACCAACTGGTAAGTGGCTGTGCCAACCTAAAAGTTGAGAAGATTTGATTCCAGAATCTATGTTCCTAACTTGCATCCTATGCCGCTGTTCAAAGGGTCTTTATAAGAAGCAATTACACTAACTAAACCTTTCCCTCTATGTGTATAAAACCAATTATTAAAAGATAGTCCTAAAGTCCATGCTGTTTTCTTTCTTTCTTTTTTTTTACGATTTTATTTATTTATTTATTTGTCAGAGAGAGAGAGTGCACAAGCGCAGGAGCAGCAGGCAGAAAGGAGAAGCAGGCTCCCTGCTAAGCAAGGAGCTCAATGCAAGACTCGATCCCAGGACCCTGGAATCATGACCTGAGCTGAAGGCAGATGCTTAACTGACTGAGCCACCCAGGCATCCCTATCCATGCTGTTTTCAAAGTTGAACTTGAAATGCACACCTACATTTATTCAAATTTTGAGTGACTGACTTTTCAACTTGCAATCCATTTTATGCACTTGGAACCCTTGGCTAAACCAAAATACCTAACTTATTTGGCATATACTCATGCAAATGTCCTGGAATCTTTCTACTTAGGGGTTGTCAGAATACAATTTGCCTCCCCCAGAGGTATCAGCTTCTTAGGTTAGATTAACCCTTACTGGCTTCCAATGGAGGATGTAGTTACAGAGAACTGGAAGGTCTCATGGGCATGTTAAATCCCGGTAAATCTCCAGCAGGCCTGACAGTGCACCCACACAAAAAGGGAGACAGTGGAGAAGAAAATCCTCAACTGGAATATAAACATTATCCATTTTTTTGGCAGGAATCAAGATCAGAAAATCTGAAGTCCTGCCATTGTTCATTTTTCACTAAAAGACTTATCAGTCAGTATATCACCAACTACAGTATAATCTTTTGCTGAGACCCAAAGAGACTCCTGTTATCACATTCCCCTGTTGTTCAAAGACCTGATGAAGCATCTGCTGAAATTAAGCTCATAAGTAAAGGCTGTCTGAATTTAAAGTTTTCAATGAAAAATGCAAATTAAGTAGGAGTAAGGCAGATGAAAAGTAGTGATATTTTTTAACTACCTATAATTTGCATTCAAGTTTATATTTTGGTTTCTTTTAGCTTCCTTCATTTATAGGATTTGGGAAAAAGACAGGAATACTGATTGAAAATACCCTTTAAAATAAGTATTTCCTAAAATGGATAGAAAATTAAAAGCTGAAAAACTCACTACTAACCTTAAGGCAGCCCCATAGCCAGGAGGAACCACTCATGATGAAATTCAGGCTTAGCTCTGGCTAACTGAAAACATATTCTACCTACAGCACTTGAGAATTCTGTGCCATGACAGCTGTTTATCTGTAAAGAAATAATCATGCCTTCTGCAATCTGATCCAGCTTTTCCTGGCATCCAAATTCCCGAATATTATTCAGTCCGCAACTGGTATCCCTTTTCCCCTTCTTTCAGGACAAAGTAAAGATAATCCAGAAGGACTACACTTTGCTGAAAAGGTTTTCCAGGACAAAGAAAAGATAGAACTTTCCTGGCTTGAGATCCTAGTCCTTCCCATGCAAGTAAAAGTAAACCCTGGCCAGCTCTCCAGCCCTGTCCCTGCCCTGAGCATGACTACACTTGAGTCACGCCAAATCACAGCAGTCAGGTTTCCCTCCTTATCATTTCACCTAGGCAGTGCCCACCCCCTCCAGTTCAGGATCCATCTTGACTTTAGAAAACCTTCCCTGATCGGGCTAGAACCCCCCGTTTTCTACTGCTGTCCGCCCCCCCCCCGCCATGGCACCCTTCATGCTGCTAGCCTACAGTTGTCTGTCTATGGCACAGCTCTTTGAGGATAGGGACCATACATTGTTACTCCCAATTTTTTCAATGTCTAGTCAAGAAGGCATTGAATAAATGTTTTTTGAGGCTGTAAGAAGTTTGGGGGAAGAGACATTGGTACCTTGGGTTTATCAGAGTGTGCTGCTGTATGTAATGTCATTTAAAGTGAAATTATCAGTCCCCTGTTACAGATGATAGAACCAATGCTTAGTTTGATTAAACACCTGCCTGTGCAGTACTGATGGAAACCAAAAAGGGGGAGTCAGACCAGGTGGAGTTTGGGCTCTAGGCTCTCTACCTCCCTACTCTGTGAGAATGAATCCTTTATATCTCTCTTGAGAGATCAATATCAGAACTCCACTAGATCCCAACACCATCTCTCAGATGACATGACTTTTCACCATCTTATCTACTACTTTATAAATCTTTACCACTTGAATTTCCAACACCAGAAACAATTTAAAAGGTAGGGAGAGGGTTCTTACAGCCTCTGAATTTAAAGCAGAGTGTTTCTTTTGTTTACATCAAAGTGGCTTCTGCCCACCAAACTTTGATCAATTCAGGCAGTTCCTATAAAGCTATACTTTGAGAATAGACACATGTTGTTTTCCCCTGCCCAGTGTCCACTACCTCCCAAGAATTTGGTAATGCCACACAACTTCATTCTTGGGCATTTCCATTCCCACGTTGCCTGTGGTATTAGCGGAACCATTCCTTTTGAAGTTTTCGTCACTCCCAGCAAAGTATAGGCCCAGAGCTCATGCCAGGCCAATGAGACCTTCTCCCCCAAAATGTGACTTTTGTACCGAGTAGCCCAAGACTGTTCGTAATTGGAGTTGCGTAATTCTGAAGGCCCTTCGGTGAAGAGATTCTTCACCTGTTCACACTACCAAGTACCAAGATCCTTACAGCCATCCTATTTCCAACCTCTGTGGGCTCCAAGTTTCTTTCTGAACATTTCCTTGTTCTGCTTGAGTAAGCTACAGGCTTCTCCTGCTGTCCTTTGCAATCAGATGATTCTAACTAGCATATGCACATGTATAAATAATAGGACTCTTGCTTCTACCTGAAAAGGAGCTGAAATCATCTTCTAGGCATTTTAAACTAAAACTGGAAAGTATCAACTTATTAGTAAGCATATATGAAGCTTTTTAGAAATAATGATGTTATTTTTATGGTAGAGAAGTTTTTTGGGGGTGGGGAATAAAAATTCCAAGTAAAAGAGAAATTCCAAGTAAAAGGAAGACAAAGTTGATTTCTGGTTTTTACAAACAAATAAAAGACAGCCAATAATAGCAATTTTATAAATCCTTACCTAACTAGGCAACAGATATGTACAGTCTCATTCTTCCTATGGGGAAACAGGCTTGGAGAGATTCAATAATTTACCCAAGGTTACAAATCTAGTCATTCAAATAGAGACTGGTTTTCCTCCAAAGTCAGTGCTCTGCCTACTGTGACACATTGCCTCCATAGAGCAAAATTCATTGCAATCCACCCAAAAGGCTCAAACATCTAACCTATATCTTTTTTTTAAAGATTTTATTTATTTATTTTGAGACAGAGAGAGAGCTCACGAGCAGGTGGAAGGGCAGAGGGAGAGAGAAAATCTGAAGCAGACTTCCTGCTGAGCACAGAGAAAAATGCGTCACTCCATCCCAGGACCCTGAGATCATGACTCAACCAACTGAACCACCCAGGTGACCCCATCTAACCTATACCTTAATCTCCTTGTCCACCAATGTATAATTTAAGCTGCCTCTGATTAGCAAAAATGGATCTATCTTCCTCTAGCTCTGGATTCCCCCACAACTGATAATAAGTATGCTTCTTATGAAGTATGAAGATTGCTTTATCAGAGACACAGACAGAGACTCAAAGGATCTCACAAACTGGTTCATCACTCTTAAATAACCAAGAGAGTTTCAGGTTATAGGATTCAATATTTAAAATGCAGGTTTCCCCTGATATTTGAGAGTAGTAGAGTGTTCTTATGACAGCTTTCTTAAGCTGAAATGGTACAAAGATAGAATTATCATTAATTCATATGAAAAAATTCTTTAGCATTCCCAGAACCAAAAAATAACCTCTCTTAGGCTTTTCTGATACCTTAGGGCACATCTTGCTAATGGATGCACAAAATAAATCAAAATAAAGCACAGATGTCCACAAACAGTTTAAAGCTATGGCGGCTGGATGCTGAGATGTTGAGTATGGTTCTCAGGGAAAGAGCTTGGGAGTGCCAGGCTGGCTGCTCAGGGTGAATGCTGCCTCTATAATAATGGCTCAGCTCACTGCAAACAAAACACTGAATGCTATCTTCATTTCTGGCTTTATTTATTTATTTATTTATTTTTTTTGGTAAATATGGAAGTCCTCTTTGGATTTCTTTCAATTAGCAAAAATGGGTACTAAAGGAGGTCTTTTGTAAAACGCAAAGTTGCATAACATGACATTTCAAAAAGTGGCATAGACCTGTATAATGCTTTAGAAACTGGTTGTACAACAATGTGAATATACTCAACACTACTGAACTGTATACTTAAAAATAGTTATAAGGTAAATTTTATGTTACATATATTTTACTGCAATTAAGATTTATATATGTATATATAAATGCATATATATTGTTATCTCCAAAAGCAAATATCAATTTCATATCACATCTACTTGGGCTACACTAAGGAATGTGAAGCAGGCTGTCTTCTGTCTCAGGTTCCAATGGGCAAATCTATACTTCCTAGTAAATGATATCAAGCTTTCAGTAACAGATATGGCTTGTTTTGAAAAGGTCAGAGTTCAGCCCAGAGCCAGCAGGCTTGTCAAACCAGCATCAGGAACTGAAGGATGTTCGGCATATTTCAAAAACATAAATAATTCCCACATTTCAAGTATATGCCTGACAGGTGAGAAGTTGTAAAGAAAAGTTCATCCAAAAAAGAAGTCCTATTCTAAGTGCTAAGTAAGAACTCTAAATGGAACATGGTAAACACCACATATCCTATGGATGAGGAATTTTCCTTATGTTATAGAGTCCACAAATAGTCATTTGTTCCAGCAACATCTGGGAATATATTATATATTTTCAGATGCAAAAAGAAAAAATATATTGATCACTGGTCTCCATGAACATCATTTAGTAAGGAAAATATGCAAGTCAACAGACTACCTCACATAGAGAGTGAACAAAGTTCAGTCTAGGAAGTGCACAGGGCTCTACAAGTTAGAAGTAGAATGAACTTTTCTGGGGGCCCAGAAAAGTCATAGAGTAAAACCACTAGTTAAGAATAACAAGAGGTTGGGCGCCTGGGTGGCTCAGTGGGTTAAAGCCTCTGCTTTCGGCTCAGGTCATGATCTCAGGGTCCTGGGATCGAGGCCCGCATCGGGCTCCCTGCTCGGTGGGGAGCCTGCTTCCCCCTCTCTCTGCCTGCTCTCTCTGCCTCCTTGTGATCTCTCTCCCTCTGTGAAATAAATAAATAAAATCTTTAAAAAAAAAAAAGAATAACAAGAGGTTGGTCAAAACATTTAAAAGGAAAAACAGAAATGAGATGTCCATGGGAGGTTTTGAAAAGCTGCAATACATGCCTGGGAATCTACAAAGCTGTGTGTATATGCTGAGCTGTGTGTATGCTTAGGAAAGAGATGAAAAGACGCTAATCTCTTCTCTCTTGATGAACCTTCAGGCACTTAGCAAGCAAGAACTGAAGACTAAGACAGAAGTGTAAATTGCTTGCCATTGTACTGAAAACATAGTCAAACACAGAATGTTTTGCAAAGGCTGGGAGATTTATTGATTCAAAGCATCAAGGAAATCTCTGTCCAATTAGCTGACCACTAAATTACAAAGAAGAACTTTAGGAGTCATACATTACAAAGAATACAGAATTTACAGGATTAGTCCAGAAAAGTCACTAAACAAACAAACAGAAACAACAATAAACCCAGGGAAAGGGGAGATCTGATTTTTAGAGCTGCTGCATTATATTATTTGAAATGTCCAATTTAAAAAAAATTATGAGACATGTAAAGAGTTAGAAAAATGACTCACACAGGGGAAAATAGGAATCAATAGAAACTATCCCTGAGAACTATATATCAGACTTATGGGGCAATGACTTTAAACTAGCTATTAGAAATATGATCAGAGGCACCTAGCTGGCTTAGTCAGTTAAGCGTCCAACTCTTGATTTTGACTCAGGTCATAATGTCAGGGTTCTGGGATTGAGCCCCACACTGGGCTCCATATTTAGCAGGGAATCAGCTTGAGGGTTCTCTCCCTCTCCCTCTCCCTCTGCCCCTCCTCCTTTTCTTTCTTACTTTTTTTTTAAAAAAATTTTTATTTATTTACTTGAGAGAGAGAGAGATCACAAGTAGGCAGAGAGGCAGGCAGAGAGAGAGGGGGAAGCAGGCTCTTCACTGAGCAGAGAGCCCAATGTGGGGCTGGATCCCAGGACTCTGGGATCATGACCTGAGCTGAAGGCAGGGGCTTAACCCACTGAGCCACCCAGGCGCCCCCCCCCCCGCTCCTCCTTTTCATGTGCTCTTTCTCCTCCCCTTGCTCTCTCTAAAATAAATAAATCTTTCTTAAAAAAATAAATATGATCAAAGACTAAAGGAAACCATGTCTAAATCATCAAGGGAAAGTATGAAAGTGATATTTCCCCAAAGAATATCAGCAAAAGGAGAAAATTATGAAGAAGAACGAAGTAGAAATTGTGGACTTGAAAAATACAATAACCTGAGGGTTACTGGGGGGTGGGAGGGTAGGGATAGGGTGGATGGGTTATGGACATTGGGGAGGGTTTGTGCTTTGGTGAATGCTGTGAAAGATGTAAGCCTGATGATTCACAGACCTGTACCCCTTGGGCAAATAATAAAAATAAAATTAAAAAAAAAAAAAAGAAAAATACAATAACTGAAATGAAAAAAAATCACTAAAAGAACTCAACAGCAAATATGAATTGGCAGAAGAAAGAAACAGGTAACTTGAAGATAAGTTTTGAGACTGCTTGAGATTGAGATGATCTAACCTAGGGTACCAAAAAAAAAAAAAAAAAGGAAAAAAAAAAGAGTCTCAGAGACCTCAGAAACTCAGAAGAGTTGCAGGACACAAGAAAGACAGAAGTGAGTAAAAGGCATAGAAAAATATGTAAATAAATAATGCTGGATAATTTCCCAAATGAGATGAAAGGCATTAATCTGCTCATCCAAGAAGCTCAACAAAAACTCTAGGTATAATAAATTCAAAGAGATGCATACTTAGACACATCACAGCCAAATTATCAAAAGCCATAAGAAGGGGGGAGAGGGAAGGGGAGGAAGAAGAAGAAGACAACAATGATGGCAGCAGTGATGGAATCTTAAAAGCAAGAGAAAAAGTGACTTATCACATACAAGGGATCCTCAACAGATCAACTGCTAAGCTTCTTTTCCGAAATCATGGAAGCCAAAAAAAGTGAAAGAAAAGAACTATCAAGCAAAAAATTCTATACCCAGAAAAACTACAGTAATGAATGATAAATTAAGACAATAAGGCATTCTAGATATACAAAAACAGAAAGACTTCATCAGTAGCAGACCCACCTTACAAGAAATACTAAAGGAAGTCCTTACAACCAAAACTGACAGAAGTAAAGGAAGAAATGGGTAATTCAGCAATAATAGTTGGAGACTTCAATACCAACTTTCAGTCATAGAACAACTAGCAAAACATCAACAAGGAAATAGAAGACTTGAACATTATAAGCTAATTAGACCTGACATCTTCAGAACACTCTATACAACAGAAGAGTATACATTCTTTTCAAATGTACATGGAACATTCTCCATATAGATCATATATTAGGCTGTAAAATAAATCTCAATAAATGTACAATAATTGAAATAATACAAAGTATGTTTTCTAAACATAGCAGAATGAAATTAGAGATCAATAACGGGAGGAAATTTGGGGAGTTCACATGTATATGGAAATTAAACACACTCCTGAATAACAAAGGGTCAATACATATAAGAAGATACTTAGAGATGAATTAAAATAAAAACACACACACCAAAACTTAAGAGATGCAGTGAAAGTAGTGCTTAGGGGTAAATTTATAAACACATATATTAAAAAAACAAAGAAGAATCACAGATGAATAAACTCTTAAGAAATTAGAGAGAAAAAAAAAACAACTAAACCCAAGTAAGCAAAAGGAAGGCAATAATAAAGTCAAGAGAGAAAACAAATGAAATAGAAAAACAATAAAGAAAAATCAATAGAAGCCAAAGTTGGTTCTCTGAAAAGATCAACAAAACTGACAAACTTTTAGTGAGACTGACCAAGAAAAAAGAAATAAGATTCAAATTATTAAAATGAAAGAGGGAGGTCAATACAGACATAAAAAGGATCATAAAGGAATTCTGAGAATAATAGTATGCCAACATTGGAGAACCTAGATGGAATGGAAAAATTCCTAGACAGAACATACAAAAACTGACTCAAGAAGAAACAGAAAATGGATCTATAACTAGTAAAGATTTTGGATTAATAATCAAAAACTTCCCACAAAGAAAAGCACAGGTTTAGATGGCTTCACTGGTAATACACCAAAAGCAGAAAAAAAGATATCACAATAAAATAAAATTAAAAATAATACATCAATATTTTTAATGAAAATAGATGATAAATCCTCAACAAAATATTAGCAAATAAAATACAGCAAGATATTAAAAAAAGATTATGTATACCATAACAACGTATGACTTATGCCAGGAATGCAAGTTTGGTTGAACAATTGAAAAATCAATCAATATAATACAGCATATTATTAGGCTAAAGGACAAAGATCACATGATCATCTCAATAAAAGAAAAAGCATTTGATAAAATCCAACACCCTTTCATGATATTTATACTCAACAAACTAGGAACTGAAGGGTACTTTCTCAACTTGATTAAGGCTGTCTCCAAAAAAACTCACAGCTAACATCATACTTAATGGTGAAAGGATGGATGCTTTCCCCTCAGATACCAATGACATAACAAGATTGTCATTCTTACCATTACTATTCAGTATTGTACTGAAGGTTCTAACCAGGGCGACTAGACAGAAACAAGAACAAAAACATCTAGATTGGAAAGGAAAAAGTAAAACTATCTCTATTTAGAGAAAACATGATACTGTATATTGAAAATTCTAAGGAATAAACACACACACACACACACGCACACACACACAATCAGAACCAAAAAACTGAGATCAGCAAGGCTGCAGAATATACGACTCATATACAAAAATTAATCATATTTCTAAATGCTAGAAATGAACACTCAAAAAAATAAAATTAAAAAAACAATTCTATCGACAAGAGCATCAAAAGAATAAAATACAAATAAATCAAACATAAGAAGTTCAATACTTGTACATTAAACACAGGAAGACATCCCATGTTTAGAGATTGGAAGACCTAATTCTGCTANATAAAATTAAAAAAACAATTCTATCGACAACAGCATCAAAAGAATAAAATACTTACAAATAAATCAAACATAAGAAGTTCAACACTTGTACATTAAACACAGGAAGACATCCCATGTTTAGAGATTGGAAGACCTAATTCTGCTAAGCAAAACTCTCAAAATTGATCTACTGATTTAATCCAATATTTATCAAAATCCCAGCTGCTTTTTTTGCAAGAATTGGCAAGCTGATCCAAAAATCCCTGTAAAGACCAAGAAAAAACAAACAATCTTGAAAAAAAAGTTGTAGGATTCACACTTCTCAATTTCAAAACTTATTTGCAAAGCTACAATAATCAAGACAGTGTAGTACTGACATAAGGATAGAAATATAGATCAATGGAATAGAATTCAGAGTTCAGAAATAAACCCTTATATTTACAGTCAATTGATTTTGGACAAGGGTATCAAGACAAATTAATGGAGAAGAGAATGGTCTATTCAACAAATAGACAACTGGATATACACATGCAAAAGAGTAAAGTTAGATTCTTACCTCACACCATATGTAAAAACTAACTCAAAAAAGATTAATTCCCTAAATTTAAGTCATAAATTTATAAAACTCTTACATGCAAACAGTGTAAATTTTCATGACCTTGGGTTAAGCTATAGTCCCTTAAATATGACACCAAAAGCACAAATGACAAAAGAAATACATAAATTGGAACTCACAAAAATGAAAAAACTTTTGTACTTCAAAGACTCTATCAACAATGTGAAAAGACAGCTTAAAGGAAAGGATAAAATTATATATCCAATAAGGGACTTTCACCCAGAATATATAAAGAACTCTTACAACTAAATAAGAAAAATACAAATAATCCAATTTAAAGGGAAAAAAAGGCAAAGGATTTGAATAGACATTTCTCCAAAGAAGATACACAAATGCCCAATAAGTATATGAAAAGATGCTTGAGAACCATTAGCCATCAAAGAAATGCAAATCAAAACCACAATGAGATACCTACTACACTCCTACTACAATGGCTATATTCAAAAAGACAGTTGATAACAAACTAATAACAAGAGCACCTGAAACACTTTTGTTTCACTATTTCACAAATTAATCTCTTTAAATGTTCAATCCTCAGGACTTTGCACAATGCCTGCCTCAGAGTAGGTGTGGACTAAATGGCTGACTGCCAAATGAATGAAAGAATAAGCAAAGAGGTCTCCTCTGGCTCCAGGGGCACTTTGGCCCATGAATGGCTGTACCCAGGCATACTCTGCAAATGCAGATTCCAACAGGAACCCTTGCACTGCAGAAGGAGTCAGGATCAAGTTCTAGGCCAGTTATATGTATCCAGGCCAGTTACATACAGAGAGTTACTGGCTTCTCTAGTCAGAATGCCATCACTCTGAGACTCCCAGAAAGCAGTTCCTATAACCCTTGTGACCTCCCTCTGATCCCCTAACTCTCCTGATACCTCAGGGGGACTCCAAACTCATGCTGTTTTAGACAAAACTTCCCCATTAAACAGAAGGGGCACTATGATTTCATTTCTGGCAAGTGAGAATAGGTCTGGAAGTTGAAAATTTGTTGGGAGATCTTATTATCTCCCTCTATATGAGATTTAATTGTGTCTTCTACCGATTAGATCATGGCAAAAATATCTTCCAAAGTAAGGACAGGAGAGGTGGGAGAGATGCTTCCTTGGCCTCTTCTGGCAATGTCTGGTGGCAACAGCTCTTGGGAGATGGTTTCAAATGGCATTAGATAAACACTCACACAAGCCCCAAGCATAAAGTGGAGGAAAGGGCAAGAGAGTAGGAGTCTAAACCATTGGTTCTTAACTGAGGGCTATCCTGGCTCCCAGGGGACATTCAGCAATGCCTGGAGAAGTCATTAGTTGTCACAACTGGGGGTGTGCTACTGGCATCTAGTGGGTAGAAGCCAGAGATTGATGCCAAAAAAAACTGTGATGCACAATACAGTACTCCACAACAAAGTATCATCTGGTCCAAAATGTCAGTAGTGCCAATTTCTCGATGGTTGAGAAATCCTGGTTCAAACAGAAATGCCCCCAGGCATACATGGCAGAGTCCAAAAGGGGGCCTTCATTACAGTCACTATGTAGGATCATTACAGACTCTGGGCTCAGAAATCATTTAAAGACCCCTGAGTGTCAACTTGACTAGGCCACAGGGTACCCAGATATTTGATTAAACATTGCTCTGAGTATGTCTGTGAGGATCTCTAGACAAAATTCACACTTGAATCAGGTAGACTGAATATAGCAGATTGTGCTCTCTAATGTGGGTGGGTCTCATCAAATCAGTTGAAGGCTTAAACAGACCAAGTAAGAAAGAATTCTTTCTGTCTGATGTGTTCAAATTGGGACACTGGCTATTTCCTGCCTCAGTGCTGAAACTGGAACATCAGCTCTTCCCGGTTCTCAAGCCTGCTGGCCTTTGGACTGGAACTACACCATTGGTTCTCCTGTTTTGTCCTTCAGACTCAAACTAGAACTACACTGTTGACTCTTCTGGGTTTTCAGCCACAGAATGTGGGATATGTCAGCCTACATAATCATGTGAGCCAATTACTTATGACAAATCTCCTTATTTTATACATTTATATAAATATGTACACTTAAACACACATAACATCCCATTTGTTCTATTTTCCCAGAGACCTCTGAGTAATACAGACACATATACACATTACATATTATTGACAAATAAATGGCCTCCTTAATAAACCTTGATTGTATTTTTCTGGCTTCATCTGCAATGACTATACTTACAGGAAACAAAAGCCCAGTATTTATATTGAAGCTCAGTACTTTTCTCTAGTATCTTGACATTAAAGCAATGCCTGCAATCCCCTACATTTGTTTTCTAAGCCTCTGCACACAGTGGAAGCCCTGTGATGCCTTTACTGCCATTTGGGTTTTTTCTGTCTGCTTCCCATCCTCTGGGTGTTTTCATGTAGAACCCCTGCACAGAGGATAGCTAACGAACACTCGATAAAAATATACAGCTCTTCACCCCACTGAGAATTTCCTCTTCAGTTTCAACTGGATAATGATGCTCTTTGCTCTCTCTACTATATAAAAGTCTGGTACATTTCTTCTGTCTGTAATAAAAATGCATCAAGATAAGAGTTGGCAGCTGCTGTATTTGGAATTAGATCACATAATTATAGTGGAGAACATAAACTATGAAGACATATACACTAAAACCTCACTAATTCAGACTTCATCAATTCTGAATTTGTGATCAAATGTGGTAGGCTAAAATTTACTGTTCTGTTTGTTCTCAGAGTAAAGGGATCAAGACAACTAATAGTAGATGAGAAAAGGAGAATATTTACCTTACAAAGGGAGCAAATTATTATCAGGTACTTACTTAGGAGTATCAATTTATATGTAAACACCACAATTACAGTGTAAGCAAATAACAGCTGCAGAGCCTGGCTTTTCAGTATGCAAACCTCAGGTCTGAGGGTTTTCCTAGTCCCAAATGCTGGGACTTAATTCTGGGACTAAGATGAGTCCTGCTTGATCATACTTTCACCAAGTGAAGGCCAGGATAGCAGGCAGCAAATGACAATCCAGGTACAGTGTGCAGAGGGCTACCTGAGGAATGGACAATGAGTCACTCTCCCTGATGGAGGAGGAGCCAGAGATGGGAAGCGTTCCAGGTGTTAGTGATCAGAGTCAGGGTCCTAAGGAGACTCTAAAGAAGAACAAGGGTTGGCCAGGTCTCCAGGCTGAGAGAAGATCGCAGACAGAGGCACCTCTTAGACATGTGCATATCACTCAGTATGTAAGCTATGGGGTTGAGGAGTCTGCGAAGTCATGTTGAAGAATCTGGACTTCACCTGAGGGCCCTGGGAACCACTGCAGGATCCTAAACAGGTGAGCACCTGGAGGCACCGCATTTGTGCTTTCCTGGAGTCAATCTGGTAACAATGAGGAAGGTGGAGAAGTGGACAACACAGGCAGGTAAATGGGAGCCACCATGGTGACCTATGCGAGAGCTCTAAGATGAGAAGAAACCAGAGAAAATGACTCAAGTCTGCCTATTCACTCTCTAATTAAAACTCTCTCTTCCTGGAAAATGTTCAGGCAGGTTAAAGTTCAACTCCCCAATGGGGACACTCCTTCTATCTCCCTCCTCCTTCCCAAGATGGCATATGGCAGCAGGGGCAGGCTTTACCAGTCTCCTGGCAGTGAGGGGCAGGATGACGAGTATACCTGGGGTCCTTTCAGGCTGGGCTCTGCCACAGGGGGCCAGGATGGTGTCTGCCCATATCTATTAGGAGGTAACCAGCCTTCTTTGTCCTTTGTCATGAATGGCACACCCAGCTACTGACAGTGACTCCACCAAAGCAGCTCATCATCAGGGTCCTTGTTGTTGGCAGCCTCCCCTTCCAGACCCTGGGTTTCAGCAGTTCAGCTGTCTGTGCAGCCATTCAACATTCTCAACAGAGGTCATGGGAATGGCTGGCTCCCTGCATGCCCGGCACAGGCTGTGGAACCCAACCTGAGACACGGCTCCTCCAATCAGTGCCCCACAGTCATCCCTGGACCACGATGTATGTGCTCACACAGGACTTTCTGGAGAGGGTTACAGCACCCCACCCCCAGCTAGTCTTCCCCACCATGTTCTCGGACTCCCATACCTGCTTCTGAAGGTTCTACTCTACCCAACATAAGGCATACACGCACACCACTTACATCCCACTCCAAGAAGGAGAGTCAAGACACACACTCCTCGCCTCACTGGGCTCTTTCTCTCTCCTCTCTTCCCCGCACTTCTTGGCCCAATGGGTCGGGCTTTCTTCTCTCTATCCACCATGTTTCATCTTTTGGACCTCATAGCTCAGTCTTAACAATGGGAGACTTAGCCTCTCTATGCTAGAGAAGAAACTCATCTGAGTCAGATGAAATGTGGCTGCAGGAAAAGTGAAGCCTAGGGACAGCCACAGACAGGAACTCTTCAGTTCACAGTCTTAAAAATGTCTCCCCTACGCCAAACTTAAGTGACTGAGAGACAACTTGGAAGTTCACATTTACAGCATAAGTTATAAGTTATGAAAGGCTATCAGTTTATAAGCAATCGCCATGACATGCCGGCAGCCACCATTTCCACACCACACAGGGTTGACTGGACCTCTGTTGCCCATGGCCCACTGCCACATTATGTGCTCTCAAGAAAACCGCTCCCTAGTGTTACCCAGCCACAATTTTTCAAATGCATCATCTATTAAAAACACCTTGTAAAAATGTAGCTGTTCTGATGACTTCAAGTATATAGACTCAGAAATAAATGATGAGCACAGAGATGGTTTTATTTATTTTAATCCAACTTCTGACCACCCGAAGCACCCTGGGAAAATCTCTCACCATCCTCTGCTAATAGGACAGGGGAGCCTCCTTCAGGATTAGGGTGTTCAGCACCACTTGCTAGTGACAGCAAATCATTTCAGATCCTTCGTCCTTTCCTTCTGCTCCCATTTCAACGCTATGTGGTTTATCTACAGACACAGAGTTCATTTCTAAGCTACATCTTAGAAATGTGTTTCAAAGAATAAAAAGTTCTTTCATAGCCTCACAGAACTGGAAGAATGAACAGTCTAAAGTGATTCATTCCCTTCTTTGCAAATCACTCCTGTGCGTGTTTGATAGAGAAGGCTGAGCTTCCTCCAGCATATTCAACCTGAATCTCCCCCTTTCTCTTCCCAATTCCTTCCTACCACAAAGCTGTGAATTATTATAACTCAGAAGGCCTTCCTCTTTCTTGATGTAAAAATTCAGCACTACTTTTAGGGAAAAGACGGCACTAATTGGGAACTAACATACTTCACAGATTTGCCTTCACAAAGAAGAAAAAGTGCTGAACACTGTGGGAAGGAGTTCTTTCAACTTCTGTGCTTGTTGTAGTCCAGTTTCAGTGTTTCAAAACACGATTTTCCAAACTATCCACACACTTTAATTCTCTAGTACACACCTTGGAAGGAAGACACACACTTATATTTGATCTGCATGTTCTAGAATCGTTCTGTGACTGCAGGAAAGTCATCTCATTTTGTAGTGAACTTAAATTATTTAATTCTGATCTAAGCTTTTTAATCTGTGCATTCAAATCCAGGTGACTCCTGGAAGTATGGGTTGGTAGAGAGTGTCTGGGCAATGGATCTAGTGCCATGGGCATCTGTGCAGCAGGGCTGACTGGCAAAGGCCTAGGTTGAGTAATGTGTCTGCGCTTAGGAGACATGTGGGTGACAATATCCTCAGCACCCAGGGGGCCTTCCAGCCTCTGCCTCCAATCGATGACTGAGATGGCATTTATTTGTTGACTGACTGATTTGAGATCAGGCCATTAAAAAGCACTTGCCAAGGGACACCTGGGTGGCTCAGTAGGTTAAGCATCTGCCTTTGGATCAGATCATGATCCTGGAGTCCTGGGATCGAGCCCCGAATCAAGCTTCCTGCTCAGCAGGGCATCTGCTTCTCCCTCTCCCTCTGCTCCTCTGCCTTGCTTGCACTCTCTCACTCACTTTCTCAAATAAATAAAATCTTTAAAAAAAAAATAGCACTTGCCAAATTTCAAGAAATCCAGCCACAAGTGCTGTTACTAAGGTAGTGCTAACTCTTCCACTCCAAATAAGATCATCCAAAATGCCTACCAAGTGCCTCAAAGCTCATATGTGACTATGAAACTCAGAGATACAATCTAAAAGAACATGACCCCAGTCAGAGCCCTGAACAAGCTAAAAGAAGACATGAGAATACGGATAGAACAATCTTGAAGAAGAGGGAATGAAATGTATAGAAATGGTCAACTCCCTAAGGAGGAGTACTCTTCAAAAGTGTGATAAGAAGTCTAATTCTAAACCAGCTTCCACAGTACTTCAAAGCAAGAGTTTCAGAAACGAGTATCTGTGCCCCCAGCAGTGCCCACTGCCTTCAGCCCACCTGTGCCTCCCCAGGCCCTAGAAGAAGAGAGAGTTAGCACACTACCTTGCCAGCTGCAGCCTCGGTCCCAACCACCTGAGTTTGGTCATTGTTTTTCTGATGGACTGTCCTAAACACCCTAAGGTTGTAGTTTTATTACTGCTATTATTATAATCACCTTATTATAATCATCACCGTCATCATTTAGCCTTTCAATAAAAAAAAAAGGCTTGAAGCTTGGTGGGCTATTTTGGGTTTCAGAGATGACACAGAGAAACAAGCAAATATGCTGCTTTCAGCCATTTGCTAAGTAAACTGTAAGGCAGCCAGTATTGAGTGGGGCCCAGAATAAGCAAAGGCTCTGCCACAAGTCCAGGCAGCAATGCAAGCCACTCTGGCCCTTCATTTATGCAGGATCCAACAGACCCAGTGACATACAAAGTGTCTGTAACAAATACAGATGCTGGGAAGTTCTAGGAGAGGCTCCACAAGGCCTCCAAGAACACAGCCATACCCTCTCCTCCACATAACCTCTCTCCTTGTCAGAAATAGCTCATGCTTGTTACCAGGCCCTGGTACTAAACACCTGACAACAGGGCATTGAGAGACCCCATGACCAGCAGAACCTAGCTTTGAGCCTTTCATTAGGATAGGCAGGTGTAGTAGGCATCCACTGTCAAGCAAAAATGGTATATAAGAAATCAGGCTCGAGCAGTATCAGATGGCATAAGCTGTATGGGCAGGTGTCTTCAACTGCTGGGTCTTCCATGTCTGTTGCTTTGTCTCCTTTCCCTCAATCCACACCTGCATCCTCATAGGAAATTCCTGATGATCAGCCAACATGAGGAAAAGCCCCAAGCCTGATGTGTAGACAATTCTATGAGATGTCTTTTGCACCAACCCAAAGGCAAGATCTGCAGCCTCACAGCTCTGCTGATTGGGTGGCCCTGGAGAAGAGCAGTGAAGGGTAATCCTTCTAGTGGACAGGATTTCAAGCAGCATATTGATTTTCCATGTTGTTTGGACCAAGAGATGTCTTGAAGGATGTACACCAATTCATGGGCAGTAGCTAACATGGGGAAAAAAGAGGATCAGGAAGCCAGTAACAAGGAGGTCTGAGGAAGAAGTGTGTGGGTGATGGGCCTCTTGGAGGAGCACAGTGCCGCCAATGTCTCAACATCTTTGTGGAAGCTCTCCATAATCAGGTGGACAAGATGACATGTGGGGAGGTGAGGCAGCCTCTTCCCCAGTGTCTCTCCAGTGGGCCCTTGTATAGAATGGACATGGCAGCAGGGTTCACCAACATGGCTACACTTGGGTCCAACCCGTAGACTCCCTCACTGCAGCCTCATCTGACTATCACCGCGGCTGAGTGCCTGTATTCCCTGTAGCCAAGAACAGTGCGAGCTCTTCCCCTGGACGTGGAGGTGAGGAAACCAGTCAACCACCTGGTGCGGAGTGATTACACTGGACCCCTTCTGTCACACTGAGAGCAGTGATTCCTCCCTGGGATAGACATGCACAGATCTGCCTGCTCTGCCTGTAATGCTCCTGCCTGCATCTTTACCCCCCATCACTCACAAAATACTTAATTCACTGGCATCTTCCCTCCCTACCCCCACATTATGACTGACCAAGAAACTCATTTTACAGCAAAAGAAGTTTGGCCATGGACTCATGTCCATAGAATTCACTGATCTCACCAACATACTGCATCACCTGATGAAATGGGGGAATGACCTACTGATGACACCGAGCCCACCAGCTTTCTATCTCTGGACCAGATGACTGTTCAAAACCCCTCTCTGATCTGATCCTTTTTAACTCTGTGGTTTCTTCAATGACCCAGGCCCAAGTGCAATAAATAGGCTCCTTTCTTTCTTTCTTTTCTTTCTTTTGCCTCAATATAGTGAAAGTTGAAATAAATGTTTGAACTAGACTGCAGTGTACATTTTCAAAGAGAAAACAGTTTTGAATAGAAAAGCTTATTATAAAATATTGTGCTGGGCTAGGCCTTTCAAACTGTGGTTATGATCAAAGATATACAAGCAATAGCATTATATAAAGAGATGTGACCCTAGATCATATCCTATTGGATAGATGACAAAGAGGAGAGTAAAGTTGCTCTAGGAAATTAAAAAAAAAAAATCTCCAATTCAGTACAATGGCAGGAGGGAAATTATTTAATGATCTTTAACATTAGCCTGATCTGTGATGGTTTCACAAACCGATCTATGAAGTAATACATCTTCCATCAGCAGGGGGTTCAGAGACATGTGCTTTAATTACTGTTAGCTACTTCGAGGATAATTAAAGGTGTGTTACAGAATTCTATAGACAAGATTAGAGAACTCTGAAACATAAGCTAACCAAAATAGCTACCGCTTTATTTTAACCCACTGAGCCACCCAGGCACCCCCTACCGCTTTATTTTAAATAAAGTGGTTTGGCAATTTGAGAGAAGGCAGGGAAGGTAGTTTAGTCCTGAGTATTAATGCCCATGGACATTTAATTCAAATTGGATATAAGTGAAATTTTTTTTCCTCATTTTTTCGTCAAAGGCCAAAGGTAACATCCTAAAAGCATAATCTAAGTGCTCTGTAATGTGGCCAGTGGAATCTGCTACAGTTTCTGCCCATTGATTCTTCAGTCAACAAACACCACTTGAGTGCCCACCTGTGCCCCAAGATATGACAAAGGAGAACTGAGACATACATAAAGCCCACAGCCCTGCTCTGCACTTCCAGACAGCAATGAGAGACCACCTCCTACCACTGTGTATTTCCATCTGATGCAGCGGGGGGACCTCTCCCATACCATCTCTTTTCTTTGAGTTCTCAGTTTTGCAAAATAGTTCTCAACCAGGAGCTATACCCCAAGTGTTCATCAGAAGGCACCTCTAACCGCTGTCTACCCCTTCTCATTCCTCTGGTTTTTCCTTCGGAACTTTTGTGCGGTTTTCAGTACCCCCCAAAATTCCCACATAAGAAAATCTGGAAGATATGATAATGTCATAAAAGAAAATTAATCCCAAGACACTATTGAACAAATACAATTGATGCTAACACACTGTTTCCCTGAAGTGCTATGTGCCCCACTCTTGGTAGGGACTGTTGTTGTTTTTGTCTAATTATACACGGAAGCATGTGTCTTTTTCCACTAAACGCCTTATCTCCAGCATATTTCCACATTAGTAGGACCCCTTTTAAGCATCATTCTTAATGGTTATATTACATTTTGTCCTCTGCATATACCTATTGAGTTGTACATCTGGGTTGATTCTAATTTTGGACAATTTCACAGAGAGCTATGATATACATCTTAGTACAAAAAGGGTTTTCCACATTATGGACTTTTCTCTCTTAGGCTAGATTCCCAGAAATGAAATGGCTAAGTCTAAGGTTACAATATGAAGGCTCCTGAGACACATTTTCAGGCATCTGTCTGAAGGGCAGCATCTTAACTGTGAAGCCACCTGCATGAGGAAAAACTGATAGAGATGACAGTATGCCTACAGTGGGTCTGTCTTATTTGGATAAGCTCATTGGGGCCATTGCTCTACACTACTTTGCTTCTATACTGAACCCCAAACCATTTTATAGATATATTTTTTTAAAACCTGTTTTTGCTGCTGACTAGCTTTTCAGTAAGTCCCTACCTGAGAAAGGAGTGCTATATGCCCCCAAACTGGCCAGGCTACAGAGGAATGGTGTTTTCTCCAATTTTTTTTTATTTTATCACATTTACCTAATGTAAATACTAAATACTGACCACCTGTCCTCCCAAGTCCCAAAAGCTTATTTCTAAGACAACTTCAGAATAATGAGTCCAAAGGGCAAAAACATAAGATCTCAGTCTCTGTATTTCTGTCTGACAA
Source organism: Ailurus styani (assembly GCA_002007465.1). NCBI lineage: Eukaryota > Metazoa > Chordata > Mammalia > Carnivora > Ailuridae > Ailurus > Ailurus styani. Next base: position 182,383 of record LNAC01001290.1, read on the forward strand.
TTAACTGAATTTTTCACATGTTTTCTAACAGGAGAAATGGAAACACTGTAAGAAATCCTTTTCCACTGAAAAGGTAATTATTTGAGTTCTTCCATGAGCCTGGAGAAAAATATCTTGAAGAAAATTGTCAGGTGGCTACAGCTATCTATCTTCTGGGTTACAACCCAGGGTTCCCCCAATTCAGGAAGGAGACACTGAAACTATTTCCGATAAAATATTGTGTTCACCTAGGCCTTTCAAACTGTGGTTATATTCAAAGATATATAAGCAATAGCATTTTAAAGAGATTTGACCCTAGATCATATCCTATTGGACAGATAACAAAGAGGGAAGAAGAGCTGCTCTAGACAAAATTCTTGACTTCCTTCTGACCAACAGAGCGCTAGATGCTATGCAAAGTCAGTCTAACTTTTCCTGTTAAGTAATATCCAATTCAGCTATGGGAAAACATTTAAATAAATTTAGAACAACTTGGGTACGTGTGGATATACTTTTTAACTGTATAGTTCATTAAATCTAACTATTAATCAAATAATTCTGATGAAAATTTAGCATCCAAATTGAGATTTGCCATGACTGAAAAATACACACCAGATTTCAACGAGTAGTATGGGGGAAAAAAGATGGCAAAACAAGGCATTAATAATTTAATTATTAATAAATTTAATAATTGCTTAATAATAAATATTTTAATAATTAATTAATAGATTGATTATATTGATTGGGACCTAAGGAACTAGATGAGAAAAATGAAAGTAGAATGGGTTTGAGTATTATGCCAAGAGAAATAACTCAATCAGAGAAAGACAATTATTATATGATCTCACTCAAACGTGGAATTTAAGAAACAAAACAGACGATCACAGGGAAAGAGAAAAAATAAAACAAAACAAAACCAGAGAGGGAGACAAACCATAGGAGACTCTTAATCATAGGAAACAAACTGAGGGTTGCTGGAGGGGAGGGTTTTGGGGATGGGGTGGCTGGGGGATGGACATTGGGGAGGGTATATGTTATAATGAGCACTGAGTGTTGTATAAGCCTGATGAATCACTGAACTCTATCTACCCTTGATACTAACAATACACTATATGCTAATTAATTGAATTTAAATGTAAAATTAAAAAAAACAATGAATTTGGGGAGAAGATCAGGGGTTCAATTTTCAAAGAGTTGATTTGGAGATGAGTATTTGGAATGACTTGAGATGTCAAGTAGGTTATTCAAGGAGTTTGAGAGAGAGGTCCAGTCTGGAGATAAAGGTTTGAGGATCACTGGCATAGATGATATTTAAAACCATGATACAAGAGTATGGTGAGGTCTGTAGGGAAGGAATATAAGTAAAAAGGCAAAGACGATCAAAGACTCAGCCGTGGGGCATTCCAACATTCAGAGGTCAAGCAAAAGACAAAGAAGCAGCTGGAGAGAGGAGAAAGAACTACCAAGGACTTGGAAGGAATTTACAAGCGCATCCTCCACACCTACGGAAAAAAGTGTATCAAGGAAGTGGGGCTGACTGGCTGAGTCAAATGGTGCTAACGGAGCAAGAAGGATGAGGACAGGAGCAGCCCTTGTGTTCAGTGAAGTGGGGTCTTTAGTCATTGGGAGGTTGCTGGTGAAGTTGGTGAAACTGAGCTGGCAATCCGCAGGGGTGGGGTTAACAGAGAATGGGAGGAGAGAATTTGTAGACAGTGAGTCTAGACAACTCTCTTTAGCAGTTTTTATATATAGGAAAGCAGAGAAACACAACCATAGCTAGAGGTAGAAATGAGTTACAGAGAGAGCATTTTCCAAGAAAGGAGAAATAACATCTTTGTAAGCCAGTAAGAATTACCTGATAGGGAGAGAAAACTGGAAATACAGAGGGAGAATCATTGGAGTGATATCCTTGAGTATTCAAGGTAGGTGGGCTGCAGTACCGGGGAGTGGAGGGTCTGACTTTACATCCAAGCACAGATACTTCATGGTTAGTGCCAGAACACAAGGCAGATTATGTGGCTACAGATGAAGGCAGGTGGGCGGATGGTACAGCGACCCTGTGGGAGCCCCCCCGCCCTGATGGCTCCAGCTTTCTCAGTGAGAGTGGCAGCAGGGACACTGTGAGAATGAGGATAGAGAGAAGGTGTGCATGTCTGAGACAGTGGGGGAATATGAGAGGGCCAGGCCCAGGGAAGTACCAGGCAGCACTAAGGATCCACCGGATGTTCATGGCCATGCAAGGCCAGTCGACTGCTTATGAATGTTCCTTCAGCCACATTCCCTAGCACTGATACAGGCAGGAGGACACAGAGACAGGGACTGAACCACTCTGGGATTCTGCTGAGTGAGAGGGAGGCAGTCTGGGTTAGGTATGTGAACTGAGGGTGTACTCCAAGGACTGATTATAGGGCACACCATGAAATACAGGCTGGAAAAGGCAGAAGGAGAGGACCTCAAGGGTCTGGGGTCATGGACTGAAAGGAGACTGAGGGCCTGTTGGAATTGGAGGAAGAGAGGGAAAGACTTGGAAGATGGAATTTGGTTCTCAGAACACATGATGCATGAAAGAGATTAGGAAGGGATTGGCCATTACTGGGAATGAGTGTCCATCTATGACTATGGAAGTCATTGGCAGGGTAGGGTGGAAGACAGAAATTGGAGCAAAGCAGGTCAAGGAACTGACAGGCCTGGATGTTAGAAGGATCGTCTCCCTGTATACTGAAGTGCCAGGACAAAGGCAGGAGCAATGCTGCAGGGAGCGGTGGAGAAGCTGCAGCTGAGGTCACCAGGAACTAAGGGGGAGTGGCCCTGGAGACCAGGAGGCTGACAAACAGAGGTAAAGAGCATGATGGGATGAGTTCTGGTCCATTCAAGGCAACGCAGGGGTGGGACCACGAGTGATAAGGGGCAAGAGGGAGGAGTGTTTCAAGTTTCCTCCTGACTAGGTCAGTGGAGAGCAGAAGGCCAGGGTAGACATGATCTTTAACCCAGTGTGAGGGGCTCCTTTCAGCCATTAAGGAGCGGAGCAGGGCACCCCATAGCCCCAACTGGAAGGTGAGGATGCTGGAGGAAGCCCAGTGTTACTTAGGCTCACAAACACCTGTTGCCCTTTATGATACAGATGTGCTACCCAGGGCATCTGGGGAGGGACAGCCTGAGTTCCAGAGCATGGTCACCAACCTGGCAACTTGTTTGTTCTCCTTAATAAAGAACCCAGAGGAGTGCCTGGGTGGCTCAGTGGGTTAAGCCTCTGCCATTGGCTCAGGTCATGATCTCAGGGCCTGGGATCAAGCCCCATATCAGGCTCTCTGCTCAGCAGGGAACCTGCTTCCCCCCTCTCTCCCTGCCTGCCTCTCTGCCTACTTGTGATCTCTCTCTCTCTCTCTCTCTGTCAAATAAATTTTTGAAAAAAATAATAAAATAAAATAAAAATAAAGAACCCAGAACTGGACTGCCACATCAGTCTTCTCCAATTGCTAAATTCCTGTTAATCATGAAATTATTTTATGTAAAACATTAAATAAGTGTGTTTAATATGGTTAAGGAAATAAGAGTTTATCAAATTATAACTTTGAACAAGGAACTATAAAAATTACCACATTTATTTGAAAAAGTTAATGGAAATTCAGTGGACATTAAAAAAACAGAATAGACAAAGCAGAGAAGATAAGTGGTAAATCGGTAAACAGAGCTGAAATAATAACCCAAAGAAAATAAAACAAGAAAGGAATTTAAAGGACACAGATGATACAGAAAGGAGGTCTAACATCCATCTGATCAAAGTTTCAGGAGGAAATAATTGAAATGGGGAGAAGACATATTCAAAGGAATAATGGCAGAGAATTTTCCAGAACACTGATTAGACAGAAATCCTCACATTTACGAAGTCCAGTGACTCCTGGGTGGGATAATTAAAAAGAAGCCCATTACTACATACACTGTAGTGAAACTCAGAACAACACAACAGAAGGAATTAAAATCAGCCAGGAAGAAAAGACAGACTACTACAAAAGAACAACAATCAGATCATTAGCTGGATTCTTAGAATGCAACAATAGAATATGGAAAACAGTAGAAGAATATTGGCAACAAATCCCACACTATGTGAAAAAAAAATAATAAAGAGTTAAAGTCTGACTAAAACACCAGACAATGCCAACATATAAATTGAGCAGGGGGAGTGATCAGAGTTTAAGTATAAAGTCCTTGAATTGCTTAGGAGGACAGAAATTACTCTGATTCAGTTTGGATTTTGTTAAAGTAAACATGTATGCTGAACTTGCCGTATCGTAAACACTAGAGAATAGAAATTGAGTGTAAAGTTTTGAATAAGTGAGGGAAGAAAATTTAATGTGGAGTAGGACAGAGGATCTAAATGATACAAAAAGCAACCAGAGTAACCAAGTACATAAAAGGTGGGACAAAGTAAAATGGTAAAATAGATCCAAATATATTAATAGTAGCACTGTAAATGAACATAACTTTCATATTAAAACAGATAGGGTAAAAAAAAGCAACTTTATGCTCTTTAAAGCAGTTTCACAAGTGAAATAAAAAATACAGAACTGTTGACAGTGGGACACCTGGGTGGCTCAGTCAGTTAAGCACCTGCCTTCAGCTCAGGTCATGATCTCGGGATCCTGGGATTAAGCCCCACATCAGGCTCCCTGCTCAGAGGGGAGCCTGCTTCTCCCTCCCCCTCTTCTGCTTCCCCTGCTTGCACTCACACACACTCTCTGTAAAATAAATAAAGCCTTAAAAAAAAAAGGACTCTTGACACTGAAAGTATAAGAAAATGATAAGATAGGCAAATACTAAGCAAAAGAAAACTGGCATAGCTCTATTAAAACAGACTTGGGGCACCTGGGTAGCTTAGTTGGTTAAGCATTTGACTCTTGATTTCAGCTGAGGTCATGATCTCAGGGTCTTGAGATCACCCCCACCACAGGCTCCCCGTTCAGCAGAGCATCTGCTTGAGATTCTTCTCTCTCTCCCTCTGCCCCTCACCCCCTCAAATAAATAAATATTTTAAAAATAAAAAATAAATAAAACAGACTTAAAAACAAGGAGCATTACTAGACATTAACATTCATAACATATACTGAGTTGACCCAGAATGCACCTAATTACATATTGCTTCAAAATAAACAAAGCAGGGTGCCTAGGTAGCTCAGTCTGCCTTTGGTACAGGTCATGATCCCAGAGTCCTGGGATTGAGTCCCATGGTGGGCTCCCTGCTAAGCTGGGAGTCTGCTTCTCTGCCCCTCCCCTGGCTCCTGAGCTCTGTCTGTCTGTCTGTCTGTCTCACTCATTCTCTCTCTCTCTATCTAATAAATAAATTTTAAAAAAATCTTTTTAAATATACAAAGCAAAAACTGAAAGAAGCCCAAGATGAAACTGACAAATTCACTTCTATAAATTCCTCCCTCAATAACTGATTAATTAAGCTGCAAAAAAAAAATGAGTAAAGATGGAAGATCTGAATAACACAATTAACTAGCTTAAGCTAATGAAAATATATTGGTCACTGCAACCAATTACTTTATTTTCAAGAAACCATGGAAATTTGTAAAATCTGACTATATACCAGGACATAAAACAAATCTCAATAGATTTCAAGGAGTTGGAATCATGTAGACCACATTCTTTAACCACTATGTATTAAAATAGAAAAAAAATGGCTAAAAGTTCTGAAATTTTTAAAAATAAAACAAAAGCATATAAAGAACTTATAAGTCAAGGAAGAAATCATAACAAAAATGTTAAAAATTTTCATGTGAACAATAAAAACACTTCAAATCAAAACTGTGGAAGACAAACATTGCTAAATCTACTTGAGGCAAATTTATTGGGCTAAATGCAAATCTATGTAAGAAGAAAGACTGGAAGTTAATGCGTTAACCTCGGAAATTAAAGAGATTAGAAAAGAATGAAGTCGAAGAAAGTAGAAGGAAGGAAATAATAAGGGTGAGAACAGAGCTTAATAAAATAAGAAATAATGGCAAAGTAAAGAAAAGAAAGCCAGCAGTTGATTCTCTGGAAAGTCTGAATAGAATCTGTACCTCTGGTGAGACTGATGAGGAGAAGAGGGATGGGACTCATCTGGGCCGGTAAGAAGTAATGGCTACCACTACAGGCTTTCTTATCCCACTGGGACCCAGAAGGAACTTGGGTTTTGTGCACAGCCAAGGGCTCTTGCCCTCCTGAGAAATGGTCTTGACTGAAAACCCACAGCACATCTCTGTGTCTCCCATGCATCCCCAGTGGATCTCACTTCTTCAGGCAGCCCTTCCTTTTGGGGGAAGCAATTTTAACCATCTCCCCCATTTGCAAAAATGGCATTGGGTTTTTTGTTTCTCATTTCCTTCATTGTTTTGGATCATTTAAAGAAAACAGAAGGGGAGAAATAACAGCATTGTATTGCCATTACCACCAGCAGCAGTCTGAAGGGAAGGAAACTGAGGCAGTGGAAAGGGAAGCATGAAGTACCTGGAAGCTGTGGGAGGAAGGATTCAGAACTGGGAGCACAAAGGGACACTTAGGGGATCTCCACAGCATTTGGGCACCAGACTGCAAGATCTGCAGTCCTGGGAGAGGCACCTGACATTTACTGGACTGCAAAGCTGAAAAACCAACTGGCAGATTTCTAGAAGACTAAACAATGATTCCATTAAAATAGCATTTCTAAAAATTTTTTTTCTTCTAATTAGCCATAAAAGAAAGACACTGATCTGGAATACTCTGGTTACATGTCATTCTAGTAAATCTAAGTCCCTAATGCTCAAGAAATTGCTTTGCAAAAAAAGCAAAACAGCCAAACCACATTTATATAACACAAACACGAAACAGCACCTGCCACATCTGCTGAGTCTGGAGCTACACAGATAAAGTGAAATGACGCTTGAGACAATGGTCTTCAAGAGGAGGTTAGGAAGAGGTTTAGGGCTAGAAACACTGCGTCTCCAGACTGGGAAATCTTCAGAGAAAACAGTGTAAAGAGATGGGTTATTTTCCTTTTATGCAGAGTAGATGTCACTTCCTGTAGTGTAGATACCTAGGCTTCTAAGCCTAGAAAATGACCCTGCACACTTTGACATAGTTACATTTTATACCAAAAAGAAAGAACCACATAGGATGACATGGTCATCTGAGCCGTGAGTCAGTGTCAAAAGATTATTTGGGAACCTGGGCAAACAGCCCCATCAGATCCTGGGCCACGGGCCCCTCTGTGTTCCAGGCACCTGCCCTTCCTTGCATGTCTTACATTCTTTTCTCAAGTGTCTGCTCAGTGAGATTAAATTGTCAGCCAACAGAATGGATTTGTACATCCCAGCTGCAGACTGCATGTCTGTCCTATCTGTGGCATTATGCTGTAAATCACGGCCACAAAAGAACTTTCTATAGAGTGTTTTTCTTTCCCCAGCTGATGATATATAAATATAGGCAAAAAATTTAACTCATAATTACTTACAGAAGGTAATGGGGGAATAGAACACATGGTTGAATACCAAACCAAAAACAGTTTTCAGACAGCATTTAGACAGTTTTATCAAACTCTTTTTATGATCCTGACGCAGATACAGACTTGATTCTCAGAGTACACTTGAAGTGGGACAGGTTTCTCTCAGTGAAGTTTCCAGCCTGTCCCCAACCAAGTTCATCGTTCAGCCTTTCCCCACTAACCTTCTAGCTGTTTCATGCTGTTCTGGTCTTAGCAACACTATCAACTAACTGCATAAACTCTTTGGCATTAAGGTATCCATGGCACAATATTATTCTAGAGTTATTCCCCCAGGCTTCTAAGTTTTACAAGATGAGGTAATGAAAAGGAACCACTATCCAGTGTGGAAACCAACCCCTGGGATGGGGAGACACAGTTCTGAGCAGAGGGACATTTCCTGTTCTCTTCACTAGGGGCCCATCTCCTTTTGCAGGCTACTCTGAAAAAACACTACTAAACAGATTACCTTTTACTTAAACTCTTACCAATTCTCCTAAGCTAAGGAAATATTGATATGATGTTTATTATTTATACTTACATATAATCATTTCTAATGATGTAAGTTTTGAAATGAAAAGGTCAAAAACCTGAGTTTTCTCAATGAATTTTACAATATTCATGTACACACAAACATACATACTTTTCCCTTTAACACCTTTGTTCCTCCTTCTCTAATATTATTGTTTCCTTGCCATGAAAAATGCTATCTGTACACACTGCCACTGAAGTGACCATGACCATTCTGGGGTGCAATTTGGCACCGGGTGGTCAAGCTGTTAAGTGTGTATAAAATATGATTATGCAATCTCACTTCTGGGCCTATATCCTCAAGATTTTCTTTGCATGTGCATAAATACATTTTAAAGATATTTACTGCATGCAATTGCACTACTGGATATTTACCCCAAAGATACAAATGTAGTGAAAAGAAGGGCCATATGCACCCCCAATGTTCATAGCAGCAATGTTCACAATCACCAAACTGTGGACAGGGCCAAGATGCCCTTCAACAGACAAATGGATAAAGAAGATGTGGTCCAATATACCATGGAATATTACGGAGCCATCAAAAAGGATGAATACCCAACTTTTGTATCAACATGGACAGGCCTGGAGGAGATAATGCTGAGTGAAATAAGCCAGGCAGAGAAAGTCAATTATTATATGGTTTCACTTACTTGTGGAACATAAGGAATAAAATGGAGGATATTAGGCGAAGGAAAGGAAAAGTGAATTGGGGTAAATCGGAGGGGACGACAAAGCATGAGAGACTGTGGACTGTGAAAAACAAACTGAGGGTTTTGGAGGGGAGGGAAGTGGGGGGCTGGGTGAGCCTGGTGGTAGGTATTAAGGAGGGCGCGAATTGCATGGAGCACTGCGTGTAGTGCATAAACAACGAATCTTGGAACACTGAAAAAAATAAAATAAAAAATTTTTTTAAAAAGGTAAAAAAAAAAAAGATGTTTACTACATGCATACATGTAATAGCCAAAAAAAAATACGTAAATAATCTAAAATGCATCATGGAGGAACAGGTCTCTTATATATGATATTTTCACATGATGGATTGATATTTAACATTAAAATATGAACATGATTTGTATAAAACAATCTGTTCTCTCAAAAACGCAAAGTGANAAAGGTAAAAAAAAAAAGATGTTTACTACATGCATACATGTAATAGCCAAAAAAAAATACGTAAATAATCTAAAATGCATCATGGAGGAACAGGTCTCTTATATATGATATTTTCACATGATGGATTGATATTTAACATTAAAATATGAACATGATTTGTATAAAACAATCTGTTCTCTCAAAAACGCAAAGTGATAAAACAAATTTCTTTTACAGAAAGTAAAAGAGGGGCACCTGGGTGGCTCAGTCGGTTAAGCATCTGCCTTCAGTTCAGGTCATGATCCCAGGGTCCTGGGATTGATCTTGCATCAGGCTCCCTGCTCAGCGGGAGTCAGCTTACCCTCTTCGCTCTGCCCATCCCCGTTCATGCTCTCTCTCTCTTTCTTGCAAATAAATAAATAAAATCTTTAAATAGAAGAAAGAAACAAAGAGAGAGAGAGAGGGAAGGAGGGAGGGAGGGGGGGAGGGAAGGAAGGAAGGAAGGAAGGAAGGAAGGAAGGAAGGAAGGAAGGAAAGAAGGGAGGAAGGAAGGAAGGNGGAAGGAAGGAAGGAAGGAAGGAAGGAAGGAAGGAAAAGAAAACATCCCTCATGGAAAACTCTACAGTGAAGTCTACTATGAAGAACCAATAAACATGAAGATATATTCTGCCATGCTAGAAAAAAAGCAAAATAAAATACAAGAGTCTTGGGGTGCCTGGGTGGCTCAGTTGTTATGCGCTGTCTTCAGCTAAGGTCATGATGAGCCCCACATTGGGTTCCCTGCTCCATGGGAAGCCTGCTTCTCCCACTCCCTCTGCTTGTGTTCCCTGTCTTTCTGTATCTCTCTCTGTCAAATGAATAAATAAAATCTTAAACAAAAACAAAAACAAAAAACAAGAGTCTTTGTGAAACTGGAAATGATGATGAATAATCGTGTTTAATGCTGGCAAGGCAGGGGGATCTGGCACACTCATACGTGACTAATAGCAAAATAAACTCATAAACTTTCCTAGAGGGTTATTTGGCAATATGTATCAAAATTTTAAGGAAAAGTAAACAACTTTCAACAAAGTAATTCATACTAAGGAAACAAAAATGAATAGAAGGATGAAGTTATAATAAAGAGTACTTAATGTTTTAAAGAATGATTTTGTTGAATAAATTATGGTACCTAAATGAAATGAGTTATGAGGAGGATAAAAATAATGTCACAGAAGAATAATCACTGACGGGCACCTGGGTGGCTCAGTGGGTTAAAGCCTCTGCTTTCGGCTCAGGTCATGATCTCAGCGTCCTGGGATGGAGGCCTGCATCGGGCTCCCTGCTCAGCGGGGAGCCTGCTTCTTCCTCTCTCTCTGCCTGCCTCTCTGCCTACTTGTAATCTCTCTCTCGCTCTGTGTCAAATAAATAAATAAAATCTTTAAAAAAAAAAAAAAAAAGAATCACTGACTTTAACATTACTTGTATGCTGTTGAGTTTAAAAAATGATCATATTCAAATGGTCCTTATTATTCAGGGTATCTGGTACCAGGGAAGTGTTACTTAAAGGGAATCCACTTGAATTCAAGATTTCACACTAAATAATTGAAAATTATAAGTTTTGATTAGCACTATATTTGAAAAAAAAAGAAAATATGTTTTATTTGATATTTTACCAAATTTTAATGCCAGTATTTTTCATGAAAAGGGATATTTAGGAAAGATCCTAAAAGTCATATCGAAGCCTAAGGCATCAAGGATAACCAAGACAATTTTGAAGAAAGAGGCTAAGAAGAAAAGAATTATTATAAAGTTTTAATAATTCAGTGAAATAATATTAGCTCAGGAATCACAAAGAGATGAATAGAACAAAGCAAAGTTCAGAAACAGATCCAAAAGCATAACAGAAATTGTTATATGACAGAGATGGCAACAAAATAAGTGAGAAAATAGGTAACTATTCATTAAATGATAATGGGAAAAGTGGTTTTCAGATGGAAAACAATTAGAACACAGAAATATAAATTTCAGGTAAGTTTAAAGATTTGAAAGTTTTATCTAGTAAAAAATGACAATGTACAGGAAAAAAACTTTGAAAACCAAAATATATTTTTTAACAATCTCTAAGAGCGGGATGCCTGGCTGGCTCAGTGGGTAGAACATGTGACTCCTGATCTCAGGGTTATGAGTTCAAGCCACACACTGGGTGCAGAGATTGCTTAAAAACAAAATCTTTAAAAAGCAAACAAAAAACTACTACAGGAAATGGAGGTGGAAGAGCAGTGAAACACATTTCATGCTTATTAGTTGAACCAAAATTAAAACATCTGATGGGACAAAGTAATGGGGATACAAGGAGCTTCAATATAGTGCTAGTAGGACTATAACATGGCCCAAACACTACAGAGGACCATTCGCAAAACCCAGTAACAGGCAGATGTTGATGTAAGCATATCCTCCTACCCAGTTTTTCTACTTCTGGGGATACAAACCCTAGACACACATACATTTGCACAAGACCTTATCAAGGATACTCCCTGCAATATTTTTCATAACAGCAAAAGGTAAAAACATCTTTTTGTCCATCAATGAGCAATATTTAAACTCTGGAATACTAAACAAGGAAAGACTATGTTAAAATGTATCAACAAAACTTATAATTATCAACAAATGTTACCAACATATGTTTAAAAAACAATATTGGGTGAAAAAAGAGCAAATTACAAAAACAAACAACAGACCTTCATTTACATAAAATTTTAAACATACAATAAGACTACACATTCTGGTGGGCCCACACTCAGTCCCAGGGTTGCCGGTTGCAGGCACTCAAACCCAAACTCTCACCCTTCACCGTCTGGATTTCCCTCTTGCTCAGCAGGGAAGTTTCTACTTAATGGCAATCCCAGACTTAGCCTTAGGTAGCTACTACATGTAAGGCGCTCTGCCAGATGCCAGGGAAGACAGAAGAAGAATTGTGCAAGGCTCCTGTCACCCCACAGAAGGGGACACAATTCAGCTGGGGAAGTCGTCTGTGAGACTTGGCTCTCAGTCCTCGCTCTGGCTCACATAATGTGAAACTCAGAAAGAGCACTTCCAGGCCCAGTTCCTTCATCTAGAGAATGAGAAAGCCACCCTCCTCCTGTGATGAAGATTAACGTATATGTATATATACGTAGAGTCCAGGACATGGCAAATATTCAGCGCTCTGGGCAACCACAGGCATGGCAGCCAGCGCATGAATACAATCTTCTAAGCAGCATCTCGGTGACACCGACGGTAAAAGAAAAGGCACTGGATGGGTCTGCTTGACCCTCTCCAGAGCCGGACACAACAGCCCCCAGCCTATGGTCTCCCCTCGGGGCTTGGCCCCCACCCTGTGGAACACAGAGAGCATTTCATCCGGCAGCAGTTTGGCTACACCCATACCTCTTTATTCTTTCGAGTTCACCACAGACAGTGCTCTGTGAAAACAGCTACCTGTCTCAGGAAAGAGAACTTCTCTCACACCTTTGGAGGAATTCTGGGGGTGAAAGGAGACCAAGATAATCACAACACACCTAAGCTAGCTTCTCAGCCGACCCTCTTTAAAATTCCAAGGACATGCCACAGTTCCATACTACCCAAGAGAGGGCAACCAAGTCTCAGCTCCCCCTTCTCCAACACACACGTGCCTCCAACCCACAAGCCACCCTCCAGAAAAGCAGGGACAGGGTTCGATCCATGGACTTAGTGTAGCAGGCACCAGAGGGGAGGCCTGACTGCCAAACACTGCAAAAACCACAGTGTTTGGAAATCATTTCTGGAGATGCTGAACTGATGGATTTATTTCTGGGACTCCCTCCCAGGGGCTTGGGAAAGAATATGGGTATTGCTGGTCTCCAGCCAACGTAGCGCCACCATGTGGCAACAGCACAAACAGTTTATAAATCACTCAGCCTTGACAATTCTGTGATCCTCTACCAATTTTTAATTTTGAGAAATTCAAAACATTCCCATTTTTATGTTTCAAATGAGAATTCACTCCTATTTTCATGTATACTTTATCATGACACTATTTCAGACTTGTATTTTTCAAATACACTCTATTCATAAACTGGCTTCGATTTATCAATATCAGCCTGTTGTATCTGGGGTGTGGCTTGCTTCACCGCCCAAAAACCTGTTGGGGGGAGGGGAGGAGACAACCAGTTTAGACTCCACCCAGCTCCTAAGACCAAATTCTCCCTCCTAGATTTCTGGATTACCTACAACTACCTTTGGTTTGCATACATTAAAAGAGGGGGTAGAAAATCATCAAGCAGTTTCATTTTAGCTTTGAAACTAAACTGGTGAAATAAATAATAATTGGAATAAAAATAAAACTCGCCTGACAAAACAAAGGGATGATCACCCTTGGCGGGTAGTACCTACAGAGGACAGGGGGAGACTGGGAATATTCTAGGTCTTAATCTGGGCACTATTTACACAGGGGTGTTCAGTTTGTGAAAATCCAGTGTACACTTCAGATATATGCCATTTTCTGTGATTATGTCACAGCTTAATATAATATTAAAACAAAGTCACCAAGTTCCGACCACTTGTCCCTCTTTAACTTGCCTTTGGGACAAAAGGCTGTGCAGACACAATATGAACTAAGAACAGGGAATGCCCATTTCTCTCTGAGTTATTTCAGTCTTTGTCAATTGACTTCAAAGGCCAAGGCCACAGATAGCTCTCCTTTTGCCCCTCTGGGAGGAAAGGAAGGAGACAGGTCACAATCTAGATCCCTGTGAGTTTACATTGCTGGGCCTGGCTAACACTTCACTTTTCCAAAAATAAGCAGACTCTGGAGCAGACAACTGGCCCTCCCCTTCCCCTTCCACATGAAACCAAGGCCACAAAGATACATGTCTCCACAGAGACACACTTCAGCTTCACAGAGACAACCACCCCACATACATACACATTGACACAGTGCCTCACCAGCATCAGAGACAGCCCAAACCCCAGAGACAGCTAGCTTCCACCCCGCACACCATGGATGGGGCAGGGGGTCATTGTGAGAGATGTGGCTACCCATGGACAGGTAAGGAACAGCAACTGGAAGATGAAATGTAAGATTTTTCAGTCTTACCAAACTATATTTCTCTGGAAAGATTTTTAGATCTAATAAGGTCCCAGAAACTGCTGTAAAAAAATTCTTGAAATCACCTCCACTTCTACCCACAGCTCAGATCATCTGGAACATCTTCCTTCTACTTTCACCTCTACTATGTCCCCTGAACCCTAACTGCCTTGGGAAGACTAAAAAGCAGGGATTATTCTGCTTTGTAGATTTAAAAAAAAAATGAGGCTCAAGGCACCTGGCTGGCTCAGTCCAGTAGAGCACTGGACTCTTGATCTTGGGGTCCTGAGTTCAAGCCCCACCTTGGGCACAGAGATTACTTAAAAAAAAAAAAAAGTTGAGGTCCAAAGATGTTTGTCAGACATCACAAAACTATCCAAGTAACCATCTGATTACTGAGTTACGGTGAGGTAGCCTGAGTTGAAGGGACAGAATAACAATGTCAAAAGAGGAGGGGTGGCTTTGTCCCCAGTCCAAAGCTCTGAGAACCACCCACCCGACAGGAGCTGCCTCAAAAGAGCTGGAGTAAACTATTCACATCCGGCAACAGTTACACATTCTGTGATTGGACTCCACCCTCCCCAGGCAAAGTGCAACAAACCCAGATCTGGGGGCAGGTAGTAGGCGTTAGGAATGAAGCCAGACTCAAGGCATTTTCTTAGAGCAGATGAGAGTCAATGTTGGCTAAGCCAACGGCAGAGTGTACCCGCTTGTCTTACGAAGTCCTTGGGCCCAAACTGGTGTGTACAGTTAGTCTCTCCCATACTTATCCTCGGGGACGGGGCTTATTTGGGAGAAGAAAACGGAGCAGGATGGATCTAAGAGCAGGCACCCAGCAAATTCCCCTACCCTGCCGAGGCGTTAGCAAATTAAATGACTGGGAACGGAGGGGATGCTGCAAATGCTGCAGGTTCAGGGGTCCCCGCCGCAGAAGCGCTCGGCTCCGCGCTCACCCAAAAGGTCCCCCGCGGATACCCCTCGAACCTCTGTAGGGTCCCTTGGGATCGGCTCCCGACCTCTCCAAATCCGGCAAAGTTGGGGGGAAGGAATTATGAAAGGGAGACCGGGGTGAAGCTGAAGTGACCATCCATCCGCAACAGCGCACCCCTACCCAAGCAGTCCGCGGACCTAGCCAGACGCGACCCACTAGGGTTCTTACTCCGCGCGCCGGCCATGACCTTGAGCGAGTCCCTGATTAGCCCCATTTTACAGAAATTAAGAGTCGGAAAGAGTCAAGTCCGGCGCGCTGGGCTGCTCCAGGATGCTTACCCAATGGTTCCAGGCGCCCCGGAGGTGCGCCCGCAGCGTAGTAGGTGCGCGGTGAACCGCAGCCCAGGAGCTACGTGGCCCGTGGGGAACGCCAAACGCGAGGGAAACGCAGAGTCGAGCTCCAGCTCGACTGGGAAAAAGGGGCGGTTCCGACTCTGCGAGGATCCTCGAGCAAGTTCAATGGCTCCCACCCCCGCCCGCAAGCCCCTCCGCAGAGGCAGACTGGCGGTGCCCAGGGGCCCTGGCTCAGGACTCGCACGGGTGTGGGGGGAGACGTGAGAGACACCTCCACACACCCACCCCCGAAGTTGCGGCAACGCGAGCGGGAGAGTGGCGCAAAGCTGCCAGAGGGGAAGGGACGGTACTCACAGGGGTGGCCGGACTGGAGCAGGTCCGTGGCCAGGGTCATCGATGGCGGCCACAGCGCCTCAGGACGCCTGGGGCACCTGCCGCAGCGGCGCGGCGCGTGGATGAGCGAGCTGCGAGCAGCGAGGCAGCGGCCCGAGTCGGTCGGCGCGCCGGATCTGAGCTGCAGCGCCGCGGGGGC